>OY754969.1:3371666-3576666 GCA_963576475.1 Molanna angustata
TGGAGGATGCTACGACGTTTTTCTATGAGAATTGCATTGCAGAGACATATCTAAATACTTAGCACATGCGCATCGACGTAAACTAACATTTGCGAATTGTCAAAAAATAAGGTTAAGGCACTCGTTTTACTGTGTTTTTCTTTTTCTCTTTCTGTATTTTTTGATTTATGTATTATAAATTTAATAAATAAAAATAAAAAAAATAGATTTTATTTTGCAAAGGTAAACAATATTATAAATATAATTACATATATGTATATTGTCACGTCATAATGCCACAATGTGGAGTAACCAGCGACAGGTGTGCATTATGAAAGGAAGCACTTCACACTGGGTATTCCAAAACACTAGTCTTGTTACACCTAAAAAGGCACTGTTTTCAGAATTGGTGGTAAACCTCATTGCCGAAATTGTGTGAGATGTTATTTTGCCTCATGTGTTCTCGATTACCTGGCTCTTACAATAACACCTAAAAATGATGATAATAGTAAAGAGTGGAAACACTATTCTAAACTGGTGCTTCACAGCATATAATTACAAATTTATTTAAACCAAAGTTTCAAGCCACAAGGGGGGTTTGGGGAGTATATATTTTGTCATTTGTCATTTTGTCATATAGGAGAGTAGCAGATTCAGCAGTACCGGGCAGTGGAGCTTATGCAGATGCTAGTGTGGGGGGTGCGGCTGCCACAGGTGATGGTGACATCATGCTGAGGTTTTCTCCCAGGTATTTCAAAGTGACATAAACATTTTTTTGATGCATACATTATAAATAAAGCATTGTCGGCCTTCATGGCTCAGTTGGTTGGATAACTGACTGCTGATCTAAGGGTCCTGGTGGAGACACAGTTTTTAGTTTTCAGTCTGGATCTGTGAGACGATAAATATCCTAATTCTCCAGAATGTGACAACTTGTTATTGGGTGTGTTGAATTGATATTTGACATAGTTGCCCCAGAAGCAATACAAAATAAAATAAAATTCTGGGGCTGCACACTAATATGTTTTTTATTTTGTTCAACCACAGATAATGTAGCCAAGCTGATATGTCTGATCTTAACACTAATGATTTATAAAAATATAAAAATTTATCTACATTCAAGTCATGAGGCTAAGAAGAAAGAATAATCTTTACATTTGTTATATTAAAAAACAAAACAGTACGTTTTAGATTCTACGTATATTCGTAGAATCTAAAACGTATTGTTTTATTTTTTAATATAATTCAAAATGGAATTCTACTACGTAAAATATCCACAATTATTTTACATTTGTATTTCAGTTTTCTTGCTGTTGAAGAAATGAGAAGGGGGGCTTCTCCTACGGAGGCTTGCCAGACTGCTGTCCTTCGCATAGCCTCTCACTATCCGACATTCTCTGGTGCTGTCATTGCTATAGACAAATATGGTAACTACGGTGCTGCATGTCACGGAATTGACAATTTTCCCATGTCCATCGCTGATCAATCTTCCCAAGGAGTGAGGGTCGAAATTTTTCCTTGTGTTAATATAAACGATGTGAAAATATCAAAAAATGAAGTGTGATATAATATTTTAATATATTTATAAATAGTTGTTATTGTTTTAAATTTGTTAATGGGTAATTATATAAATTACTTTTGTTATTTATTGTGATAATTAAAAAATAATAATAATTCACTCATAATCTTTGTATGAACCATGTTTATACAGAGAAGACTAATCCGTCACAGGCTAATTTACAACTGTTGTTGCATTTGTTGTAAATTAACTTGATGAGGGTGCAGTCAGTTTTGAAACCAGTAGCAAGGTTTACAAATAGAATTCGTAAATTTTATTATATCATACCACAAAGTTTGATTAAATAAATTACAAAATAGTCCATCTCTATGTATAAAAATTTGTGAGTATGCAAGTATGGTTGTATGTATCGTATCGCTCCTAAACTGTTCATCCGATCGCCATGAAAATTTGGTGTCGGGCGTATATCCTGAAGGGCAAGTTCTGTCAAACGGCGGAATTAGAAATCCTCTGTTTATTTACCCTAGAGCAGTCCGGTCGCATTTAGGTAATCATATACATGTGGGTTCTATCCTTTCTACACAGGGTAAATCAATGTTTTGAATATTTGGTCATAGATGGTGTAAATATTGTTTTTGTATCATGGTTTGAATCCTTTTCAAAAATCAATAGTTTACAACAGCATGTAAAATCTGTCCCTGGACAGAAAATATGTAATTTTTGTAGGAATAACATCAACAAACACAATGTTGAAACTTCATTTTATAACGAAGAAATGATAAGTGATTGTGAAGATATATGTAACATAGAAGTGTCAATGACCAAACAACAGATGTTATACGAATTAAATTCATCCCTGCAAAGTTTAGAGAAATCCCCAATAAAACTTTATCGCCGAAAATCAAGGTATGTGAAGAGAAAAGTTCTAACTGCTATTAGTATAATCATCTAAAGTAAATCAGATTTTAGAAAACGAATTGCCTTTGAAAGATGAATCTTCATTTTAATTCATAAAAGACATTGAACGAAAAGCAAAAGATATGGACAATTTAATAGATTTAATGAAAAAGAAGCTAAGTGTTACCACTTCACACAGAAAAAAATTCAAAATTTAACCTTAGCTCCTGCTTCATGGAGCAGGGCACGTTCAATGTGAGTGAGTATACAGCACGCAAAGCCAAAAATCTCCTTAAGGATAAGTGTATCATTGCACTGGCTAATCCAAGAAAAAGACATCCACTGAATGAAAATGTAATTGCGATTTTTGTAAATGTAAATTTTTTTTACAAATTTTGAAAATTCATATCTCAAAAAGTGTTCAAGATATCAATATAATATTTCAGATTGTTAATATAAGAATAAAAAAAAATATAAAATAAAATAAATGTTAATCAACATTCTGATATTGGGTTTCATGAACTGGATGAATTGAATTGTATTTGTGGTGGCACAGCGCCTTTCGTATTTATTTTGTATATTTATTATTTAGTGAATGTATATTATATGTCTGAAAGTTGTAACTAAAATATAGTAATTAATATCGTGAGTAATCTTTTATTTCTCTATACTCAATTATTTTTCGAACCTGGTACCTTTCATAAAGTAGCAGCTGAAAGTAGTTTGATAAATAAATGAATAAATTTAATGAATGTATTTTCATAACTGTAAACTGAAACTATCATATTTATTGATGAATTCCTGTTATTTTTTCCTTGGTCATCATATTATTTTACGATCTCAATTTTGAATTGTTACATTGGTTGCTTGTAAGATATCTTCTTGAAGCAATGAGTGTATTGTATGTTGTATACTTACCTATGTAAATAATGTCAATAAGGAATAAAATTATTTATTATTTTACTGTTACTTTATTTAAATTAGTCACAAATTTTCCTTATTGATGAGTTTGTTTGATTTTTGAATAGGATGTTATTATTTCGTTAATTCCATTTCTGTAACAAAAAATGAATATATAATTAACGTCAACTAATTTAAATTAATGAAAATTAAGACGTGTTTAAATATATAGAGAATGTTAAATTTATAAGTGCACTTTGTGATGTTAGTACGACTGTCTGATGTCAGTTAATACATTATCTAAACAGACCTCTAGTTCATAAATCAAACATAGTTTTCATTTTGTCACAAATCACCCTCATTATAGGGTGAGTTGCCTATATTAAAATAGAATACTCTAGAACACTTGTTCATCAAACTGTTAATGTTTAGTGTAAAAAAATTATAACCAAATGTAAATTTTATAAACTAATAAATAATTAAAAAAAATTAACAAACATTTTAACAAAAAAGTGGTACAATTCCTGGAAAATATTTTTTTGGTAAGTAAGTATGATCAGAAGGCAATTACAAACATATAGCCGCTATTGAATGCCAGACAAAGCAGTGTGGGCAACTTGGAAAGGATAAAAATACAAATAGGCAACACAAAAATGTTTATGCGCATTGTATTGGCAATCATATCGGATTAATACTCGTAATAGCTTAGATACTCTCCATAGTAAGATATTTATATTATTGTACAGAATAGCTTATGGCGGCCCTTTATGTGAAGCAGTGAAGTTTTCTCTACTTTCCCCTTAAGGGACAATATTCGGTCTTGCTTATTAGATTTTGTTAAAAGCTTATCACGACGATACACAACTAAAATAATTAAGATCGGTATTCAAAAATCATACTTGTAAACATATACTAAGATGTGATAACTAGTTCACCCAATTGTTTATGAACACTCTCATTCATATTTTTCATATGTCTGCATTGGCTTCACAGATGTCAAAAAAAGTAATCTTTGGATAACTGACATCGAAAAATGAAAACAAACACTGCGTTGTGCCATGTTGAGTCAATTTAAACACAATTGCGATGGAGAATAACAAAGAAAAATATTATAAGGATTAAATTTTTTTGTCAATCTCAAATATGCGTCGATCATATGCGAAAGATTCGCCCTTTGAAATATTTGGTATGATGCGTTAGTCAAGCGTTAAACAATCTCTCGACCCGCCCTAACTTGACGTTTACTGTATAAAGGTGTAATAAAGATAGCCACAGTTTATAAGTTAACTTTTTCGTTAATCACTTTCTAATACTAGGTACTATTGATAGTTTACGTTAATAAGTAAGATGGATTGAATATAGCATTGTTGTTGCGAAAATCAGCATAAATGCATTAGTTCAAAGTAGGTTTTAATTATCAAATTATAACACACCTTAGTCCGTGATCATATCCAACTCCTCTCATTCTTTCCACTTTAGATATTTCATTGTCGAGATGTGATATGACAACATCCATGATGGGCAGTAGCAGTTCCAACAGATGAAGTATCAACTTAAAGAAAGCACCTGAACTGAAGGCCAAATGTTTACGGCATGTTGCTGCTAAAATTTCTGTAACTTCTGTTCTGTAATTGATTAACAGAATTTATTAAGAATGCAGTTTTAGTGTCTAATTTAAAATGTCATGCAAGTGAGACAAGAACTTGAAAGTAGAATAAATGACACAAATTTTGATGAGTTTGGACTGTACATAGGATACAAAATTTCATAATACGCCAAAATATCATAACAAAACTAATAATATACACTCTTTTAGATGATATCTGTTTATAAATTAAAAATTGTGAAACTACTATGGGATAGTGGAGAGTATAGTCCGTTCCACTTAATTTTTATCACTGCATTAGTAAGTTTTCTTAGTATTGTCAGGTGTAAGAAACTAAACTTTGCTAGATGCAACAACACAGATCAAAGTAAAAATTATAAAAGTTAATGATTCTAGTCACAAAGTAAGAATTATAAAAGTTAATGATTCTAGTCACAAAGTAAGAATTATAAAAGTTAATGATTCTAGTCACAAAGTAAGAATTATAAAAGTCAATGATTCTAGTCACAAAGTAAGAATTATAAAAGTTAATAATTCTAGTCACAAAGTAAGAATTATAAAAGTTAATGATACTAGTCACAGAGTAAGAATTATAAAAGTTAATGATTCTAGTCACAAAGTAAGAATTATAAAAGTTAATGATTCTAGTCACAAAGTAAGAATTATAAAAGTTAATAATTCTAGTCACAAAGTAAGAATTATAAAAGTTAATGATTCTAGTCACAAAGTAAGAATTATAAAAGTTAATGATTCTAGTCACAAAGTAAGAATTATAAAAGTTAATGATTCTAGTCACAAAGTAAAAATTATAAAAGTTAATGATTCTAGTCACAAAGTAAGAATTATAAAAGTTAATGATTCTAGTCACAAAGTAAAAATTATAAAAGTTAATGATACTAGTCACAGAGTAAGAATTATAAAAGTTAATGATTCTAGTCACAAAGTAAGAATTATAAAAGTTAATAATTCTAGTCACAAAGTAAGAATTATAAAAGTTAATGATACTAGTCACAGAGTAAGAATTATAAAAGTTAATGATTCTAGTCACAAAGTAAGAATTATAAAAGTTAATGATTCTAGTCACAAAGTAAGAATTATAAAAGTTAATAATTCTAGTCACAAAGTAAGAATTATAAAAGTTAATGATTCTAGTCACAAAGTAAGAATTATAAAAGTTAATGATTCTAGTCACAAAGTAAGAATTATAAAAGTTAATGATTCTAGTCACAAAGTAAAAATTATAAAAGTTAATGATTCTAGTCAAAAAATAAGAATTATAAAAGTTAATGATTCTAGTCACAAAGTAAGAATTATAAAAGTTAATGATTCTAGTCACAAAGTAAGAATTATAAAAGTTAATGATTCTAAAGATTAATGAACAAAAATATACTAAAGTATTTTTCCACAAAAATTCGATTATAATGAACGGTTAGTTTCATTTAAGACCTTGATAATGCTGAGCCACCTCTGTGAAAACGTTCGCTCATTATAATAAATTTTTTGTGAATAATACTTTTGTATATTTTTGTTCATTAATTATAAAAGTTGTTTATTGACAACAATAAAATGAGTTTTAAATTTATTTATAAAAGCACTCCTGTAAATTCACAGATTAGTGAAATAAAGTGTTACCAACTCCGTAGAACTAAATTTGCCAGATTGTCAAATATGCAAGCTTACCAACACAAAAGAAGTTACTAAATGGAACGGATATTACAAGTATAAGGAATGAAGATATGAAAACAGAGTGTACATTACATCTAATAAAAAATTCTATCTAATATTTAATAACATACAAAATAAAAATACTAACTGAAGGTTTTCTTGGTCATTTTTGAAATAAGAACTGTTGCAAACCGTTTCCATTATTTGTGTGACAATTTTTTTGTTTGGTGTCACCGGATCAGAAAACATAAATTGTTCCAAAACAGACACAAGAGTACAAGATACAGCAACTTTGAACAATTGTATATTGTTTGTACTCGTCATTGTGTGATGGACGACAGCTAACGCCTGTAAAAAAATGTTTCTTTATTATAAAACATGATTGTCAAAATCATGTACTTGAGAGCTATCTTACATAAATAATTATGATAATACACCCTATTCAGTAACTTTTTGAACTAAAATAGGTTCATTCTAAAATTTTAGAATCAAGGTCATTTGAACATAATTTTGTATTCTGTAACTGGCCTTGTTACAGAATACAAAAAATCTAAAAAATTAATGCAAAATCTAAAAAATTAATGCAACATAGATAATAATTTGAACTCAAATTGTCTATGGCGTAGACCAGTGGTCCCCAACCTATGGGCCGCGGCCCGGTACCGGGCCGTGAACCAAATGGTACTGGGCCGCGCCGCCTACTTAAAAATCAAAATATTTTTTTGAAAAAATCGTCAATTACATAGCTTAAAATAATTATTCCGTTAGAAACCCCTTCACGCTAAGTTACCTTCGAAGTAAAAATAAACAACGTAATAGACAATAACATAAAACTAGCTCACCTTAGTACAGGCTATGCCTAGTGAGGGGGCTAGTAACAAAGATACAAACAAACAGAGATATGGCTTAAACTATGTAAGCACCAGTGAAGTGGTAAATTGATATTTATTGAAATGAGATAACTTATATTTACATTGTATGTTAACTATGTATGAATAAGCTTATATTATCTTAAGATATTTTGTATCTCATATATACTGTATATTTTTGGATAGAAATAAATAAATAAATAAATAAAACAACACCATACTTTACTACTTTTATTTGTCACTACAACTTGCATATGTAGGTACCACAATCCTAATTTTATTCATTTTTTTTTAAATAAAAAATATTATATTTTATTATGAATAAATATTTTTAGCAAATTTTCCCTCTCCAAACACCTTGTTCTTTATGGTGAGGAACCATAATTTATTATTTTATGTTTATTGTTTATTTTTAATACATTTTTCTTTACTGTTTTATTTTTAATTTTTATATTTCTCTGTAAAATAATATTTCCTTATTAAATAATAAAATTAAAAATTCAATGTGACCCCCCCCCCCCTCCAATGTAATCCCCCTACCCTCAGTAAGCCGCGGTGAAATTATCAAACGCTGACCGGTCCGCGGCGACAAAAAGGTTGGGGACCACTGGCGTAGACTATGCGTACTGTAGGGATAGCCTAGTCTTCACACCATTTTTGTAAAACATAACCTATAAAAGTTTGGTAAAAATACCAACTTAGTTATTTTTTTAAATATTTTAGTTACTTTTTTTTAATATATAATGCAACTGGCTCACGCCAGTCGCAATTATAACTACAAACAAACATAACCTACCTATTTTTTACCAAACTTGTGTAGGTTAGGTTTTTCAAAAATGGTGTGAAGACTTGGTTATCCGTACTGTACACTGTTCGGACATGTTTATTTATGTCATGTCGCCTAACCTAACATTTCAATTGATCTGCACTAATTTTCTTTGGTTTTATTTTCAACATAATGCAACACAAGTTAATTATCCATTTTTAATTTTTTTTCCATACACAACTGATGTTTTGAACTTAACTAAAATATCCTGGACTGCCGTGAAAATAACTAGTACGCTTCCAATTAGGTGTGAACTAAAATTAGGAACGTTTTGACAGTTGATTTGACTAAAATGTGGTTATAGAATAGGGAATTGAACTAATTCTTGACTTACTTGAAGTAAATAGAAAAATTCCTATTTCAGCGTAATAGAATATCAACTTGGACTAAGTGGAATAAGAATGCACCTATTTTAGCCGGAACGTTTTTAAAAAGTTATAGAATCGGACTTAATGAACACTAACAGATAGATGGACGACATCAAAAGATTTGTTGGACTCAGTGGATGGGAATAGCACACGAACGAAAAGAGTGGAGTAGTAGCGAATTTTTTCTGAATGTAGATTTCTTTTAACTGTCCAGTGTTTCCAGCCCATAAAAAATTATCAAAAGCATAAGAAATTATTTTAAATACCTATATTTCCCCTGTGCTGAGAATAAAACTATTCAGTGTTCAACTGCCACAAACAAATATTTATTTGTTTCAAAATCGACCAACGTGTCTTAGATGGTTGGGTATCTGACTGCTGATCCAAAGGTACCGGATTCGATTCTCGATGGAGGCACAGTTTTTAAAAGTGTTTTCAGCCTGCATCTGTGAGACTCCAGAATGTGGCAACTTTCTATTGGGTGCATGTTGAATTAATAATATTGTTTCTCGGCCAAATAGTACCGTTATTTGGCCGAGAAACAATATTGAATATAGCGCATATGATAACGCAGACTTTTTCTTGGGCTAACTAAATAATGAAGGTACTTACTTTTGCTGCGTGTACGTTACTCTGTTTTCCCCTACATGTTATAAAATTTACCGAAATTTTGTCTAATATATATTTTTCCAGCTGTAATTCGTGGCTGACATCACTCGGTATAATCTTATATATGATGTCAAATGTATTGTTTTTAGTAATGACAGTTTTGTTGGCGAACAATGGAATGTATTGTACAATCATGTCCTTCATTGTTTTTTCTACGTAAATATCATTTTTGTAATCCAAATTAAACAGTCCTCTCATAAACATGTACCAGCTTTTACAGACAGCGGAAATTATGTAAGGATGCAGTTTTTTCTCCATAAACAGCTGTGGAGGCAGTAGAATGTTACTCACTAGGTTATGAAGCAAACAGGTTGGCTTTGCCTGAAAAATAGACAAAATATTATTGTTCCTTCTAAAGGCTGGAAACACTGAATAGAAGAGGGTAGAATTTATTCCATTTTAAAGTCCCCTTTACTCTAAAAGAGAAAATAAAAAATAAACAACAATATAATAGTTATATAGCGGGTTTATTGCACACCCCGTTAACACATACAGGTTTTGCATAACACTACTACATGCACAATGGGGTGGTGTGGTTCAATCAACTCGAAACAAATTTGAGACTGGTAACTGAATTAAATAATTTCAAAAGAATAATCTAAAGCAAGACTCTGGAATAGTTTGAGTCTTGATATAACTTTGTCAAACTCGTTTTCCATTTTCAAGAAAAGACTAAAGCTCTCCGAAAATACCTGATCCCTCTCCTTTTCCTTCCTTCCCTCTGCTATGTAATATTTACTAAAGAAGTAATACTTATCCCTAAACACCTCTCGATTTCCTCTTCTTGGTGTTACCCAATCCTTTTATTGCTTTGTTTTATTTTTGTTGCACACTGGCGGGCTTATTGTCTAATGGCAATAAGCCCGCTAATGTGCATTATATTTGTTTATATTATGTACAAAAAGTTAAATAAATAAACAACGGGTTAGTTACACTCAAGAACAGCTGGATCAATTGTAATGATCTCTTATTTGTTGGATTAGTCTCCACCCCGAATAGCAAAATAAATATTAAAATAACAGAGATTATCGGAAAAAAATATCGAAAAAATTCACATAATAGTAATATACAAAAATTTTATTTTAAATAAATTAAAATATGAGTGTGAAATGTTGTAATTAAATTATTATTTTCTTTTATTACGGCGCTGGCCGATTTACTAATGATATTAATAACAATTAAGCACTACAAATAATAACACTCAATTATCATTATTACCATTATACACTTCCTCAAAAGAAATAGCAGATCAATGCGTAAATTGTAATTTATTAAAAAGAGCAAAATAAAATGCAACAAACGCATCATCAAGCTTTCAATTGGGAATAATTCACCCATCCAGATACTTAACATATCAAAGGATTAGGCTCTGAGGAGGTCTCTATACTACCTAACAACCCTACTGATTCCCGAATATTAACGTTTAAAAAATCTTTAACAATTCTACATGTATTCATTATTACCGTTTTTTGCATTTTTATTATTAAGTTTTTAGATAAATCTATAATTTCTAAATTACGGATTAACGATTTTGGAATAATGCCAGTGGCTGAAATAATGAACGGTAATATTATTATATTACGAGAATGCCAAAGTCTTTTAATCTCGTTACCTAAAGCGGTGTATTTTCTAATTTTTTCATCAAAAGTTTTTATAATATTACTAGAATTTGGAATAGCCACGTCGCAAATATATGTTATTTTTTTAATTTTATCATGTATTATCAAATCGGGTCTGTTATGTTGAATTGTTTTTTTTTTTCTTTATATATATTATTTTTATTATAACCTAATAAACTATTGAAAACAATATATTTTTTTTGTATTTGTTTTATTATGTAATAAAATCATAAATTAAGTTTATGTAAAAGTTAACAAGACATCCATTGAATGTTAGGCGGTACGAAGTTCGCCTGGTCAGCTAGTAAAAAATAAAATGGATTTATAAAATATTATTTGATTTATAAATTATATTCACTTCATTTTGTATAGCATTAATTCTGTAAATATTTTTTTTTGTGTATCTTATAATTGTGTAAATTGTGAATACTATACAAATAAAAATCATTAAGTAATATCCTCAGTATAGATAATATATATTTTTTTTTTTGGCGTTCCAAGATAAAATTTTAAACACTAAAAAATATCTTCATAAAACAATAAATAATTTTACTACACAATTTTTTACTGTTTTTGCAGTTTTAATTCATGAGATTATTAAAAATTCTTAAAATCTGGTTACTCATATTTTTGTTTTCAGCGGTGCAAAATTCAAGAATAAAGTGTTTGTCAGCATATGCATAAAAAAGGTATTATCTTGGAGGAATAATGGGTATTATATTATAAGGTATTATATTCTATTAGTATCATCATTAACAGTCAATCATAGTATCATCGTTGCCGACCGCCGTGGCACAATTGGTAAAACATTTGGTTTCTGTGCGGGCGTCCTGGGTTTGATTCCCAGCAGAGGAGAAATTTATTTAAATTCATTTCTCACGCATATATTGCTTCTCTGGGCTGGAAACATTGTTTAGTTGGAAGAAATTGCCATACGGCAATAAAATCGCCACTTGTGCAGTGTGCAATCAAGTGTTCATTATTATTATTATTATCGTTAAATATAATTCTTCTTAAAAATAATTAGGCATGCCAATGCCATCTATTGAAAAACAATGTAACTTATTTCACAACAATCTTTAAACTACCATTAGAGTATTTCAAAGGTTAAAAACATGAAAACAAAAATGTACAAAAATGAAGATCGGGAGAACACTTACCCTCAAATAAATAATAGGGGAACAATGTAAAAACAATGTACCCAATACAAGTAAAATCTGCATAGCATATTCTGGAGATGGTGGGGTCTTTAGACTTGCCATAACATATTTATCCAATAAGGCGACATATTCATTAAATTGCTCCCTTAACTGACATTTTTGTTGAAAAGTCTAGAAATAAAAAATATAAATACAGTAAGAAAGATTCAAAACAGGAGAGATTTAATAATTTCTCTCGTAACTGTTGCCCTCTAGGCTGGAAACATTGGTTAATAGGAAGAATTCATCTTTTAGCCATAAATTTATGACTTGCATAGGGAGGCCGTACACTGGGCTACTAAACGCAGCCACCGATCCCAACCACCAGTGGCTAAATGACGTCCACCAGACATGGAACTCACTTTTGGCTAGATTTCCATTTATTCCGTCAGTATTTTCACAGGGGTTGAACGTATGAATAAATAGAAACACTGTTGATTTCGTTATTTCTAGAAGCCGGCAACTGTGACCGAGTGTGCATTCGAGGTGAGAAACACGGCCACTAGTAGCGAGCGTGGGCAATTTCCGCATCTTGTTGCTGATTTTACAGATAGACATGTTTCACAATGAATTGTACAAAAGAAATTACGTATAATTGACGAGTATTTATTTAATAAGTTTAATAAACAAACCTGAGAATTATTCCATTTCATACCGACGGCGTGGAAGAATCTACACAGATTTCTTTGGTCTGCTGATTGACAACTCGGAGTTACATTGAAACTTTTAAAGTCAGCCAACTGAGACATGAGTAGAACGAGATGAGTGTCGTCTTCCGATTGTTCCTCGGACAGCAGAGTACATCTGATCCAACAGTTGACGATGCAACCGCAGCAACACTTGTGTTCACCGTTAAAAGATTGCATCATTATGTCATCTTGCAATACCTGCACGAGGTAATGATGTGTTACTCTGCAATGAATTAAGTATATTGCTTGGATCTACTTACAACATAGTGTAAAATTTTTGGGTGATGAAAATTTGACACTTTTTTGTAAACTGAAAAAGATTTTTATGTTCAACTACGAAAACTATTTACAAACGAAAACTAGATGCCAGTTTACCCAAGAATAAGTATTAAGTACTTGTAAATGCATTTGATATATCATAGTTTGATGAAAAAGCCTCTTACTCATATTAATAACTTCATGCCTCTTACAAATAACAATCTCGAACATTATGAAAATCTAGATCAATATTCATTTTATCTTATACATTTTTTTTCACAAATAATTTTGTTTACACAATTTCTTAATAACAATAGTTAGAATATCTTTGTTACTTTCAAGCGAAAGGTCACCTGGTGTTAAAAGGATATATTGTATAATTTAAAAAAACAATAAATTTACTAAAAAAATATTGTATGGATTAAAAATAATTAAGTGTGTAATAAATAATAGACACACAAGAAAACATTATTAAGTAATTATTTTACCTTTCATTAGAATTTTCCGACATCAGAAAATATTTCAAAATATCTTTGAACGATGCATGTTTCTGGGTGCGAACGGGGTTGTTGAAAATAAACTTAGTAAAGTTGAAAGCCGTATCAGCAATCTGAAGGGCCATTGTACCATTGGCATACAGCGTCTTAACACAGTTTAAAATATTATTTAAAACAGCATCGACAGTTTGTTGGATGCTGTCTGAGGATACGTCTTGATAGGAGCAAAGAATTGATATTTTGGATATAAGCGAAGAGAGTGACTCCAAAGATTGAGACATATCTGGTATGGAACAAAAACTGAGATATTTAGTGAACCAAGATTCTGAAATGAAAAGTTATCTATATATTAATATGACAAGCAAAAACTTCAAACCTCTCTTTAAGCAAATTGCAGATACAGAGGAGTGTGAGATTTGGCGTAGGTAATGTTTATACGTAGAAGTGCAGAAAACTAAATATATATAAAATTTGTTAACAATATAGAGTTTGAATGGTTGGTATGGTCTAGGAGGTGCATGCTCTGCTGGAGGGTAGGTACCAGTAGGTACACGTTGCGAATCCTGGTAATGTGGCTTACTATAATGATAGTGGGTCACAGCAGATAGCTGACAGGGCGATGCGAGTCTTCGGCGCCATAAAACCGGAATCCACCAGCTGAGGGATGGAAAACCCCTACAAAAAAACACTGGTCCTCCTGGTAGGGGGTTTGGTGGGAGGTTAACAACCTGACCCTGTAAAACACCATTTGTTACGAAATCGAAAAGGCCAAGGCTTGGATTTAGCGCCATCGAAGAAGTATTAAATTAAATAAAGAAATATTTCGCATCAATTGTTTAAGTTCAAACTGTCAAACAGAAAATAGTCTGTGGTACGACGCAGTTCATTCTCCTTATTTTTTATGGGCATATCATGTTTTCGCCCCTTTTCTGTAATTATTTTGAAGGAATGAATAGATGATGTTTATGGTGTTTAATAGTGGAGAAACGGTTATGTTAAGAAGTCGTACACACTTCGGAATAAGAAATCTACGCTGTCAGTTTACAAAAGATAGTAAAAAAATATTAAAAATAAACAAAAATTAAATTAGTTTTCTTTAAATGATGTAATACGATTACGATTGCCACTACAATGAGCAAAAACAAGCAATTTCAATGTTGCTTATCCTTATTTTTATCCCTTCCAAGTTGTCTACAAGTGATGAATCAAATACAATTTTTCTTATGAAAAAATTATTTATACAGTATTTGTGTCTGCTGTGAAGACCTGGCGTAGGAAGAGAATTGTTGTCCAATATAAATATGAGAAAGATAGCATTCTTGGTACACATTCTCCGTAGTAATAAATATGATCTACTGCACCTAATCATGAAAGGAAAAATTGAGGGTAGTCGCAGTGTGGATAGAAGGCAGACAACTTGGCAAAGAAACATCAGGGAATAGACTGGAATCCATAGAGAGGAGGAGCTGTTCTATATAGGTCAAGACAGAGATGCCAGAGTAGTAGCCGATATCGGGGACACCTGACTTGGCACAGAAAGAGAAGATTTGTAATGTCAGTATTGTGGTTTATGACTAACTTTCTTGAAGATTAAAATACATAAAATACCCCTTTGGTTATTCCAGACTTGTAAATATCACAATTTATCGCGAGATTTGGTATAGGATACAGGAATCAAATCAAAAATCTAACAGCCATTGCATGACTTAGGTCACAGTTACCATAATATGTTATTTGAAATATACATGTTTTAAAAATAATACATTTTTGTAGTTTGTAATAACATACCAATTAGAATATGTTCATTGCTTTTAAAACTTTTGCTGACATCCAATACATCCAAAATTCCATTGACGATCATTTTCATCAAAGCCATAGATTCCGAGTCTCGCATATTACAGTACTTAATAGCAATCTGTGTGATTGGTTTAGCAGCATTGGTGATGTCCGTCTCAGTATCAGAATACAAATACAAGACACAGAGGTGGGTTTTGACTATAACTTGTTTCTTGGACCAAGGTAATGAATCAAACGGTATTTGAACAACCAGGTTTTGTAGTTTAGATGCCTGAAAAATCAATCAGAAAAAAATATGTAGGTATTATAAAAAGTGTATGAGCTTTGAACAACTTAGAACCAAGATACATTAATTTAAGAACAGAGTCAGAGAAAAGTGTTCTCTAGTCATTATTTGGATCAGAGAATAAGTCTTAAATTCTTTAAGGGAGTTAGACTGAGTTTTCAAGACAGCTTACTATGATTGATGCTTGGTCCTTGAGACAAGTACGTAATATACATCATCATACATTCCCAAAACTAAGCATACATGCTTTTACTGTAGGTAAATGAAAACACTCGAAGCAGGATTTGAACCCGTGACCACTGAATTACAAAACCAGCGCGCTAGAGGCTCTGCCACTGACTCATAAAAAAAAATCAAGTTTTGTTCAAAATTAAGTTTATAATTTTTATGGCATGTTAGATTACATTATGAGTATAAATTAAGGTGATACTTAACAATCAGTGAACTTGATTGGGTTTGAAAGGTCAATGATTTTTTTTGTTTAATATTGATTTTATAATTAAGAAAAAAGTAAATAAATATAATGGAATGAATATAAATATTTTTGCTATGGTAATAATGAATTTGAGTTACTAACCATATCGAGATCAGTGGCTACACTCATCATTAGGAAGATTGTTGAAAAATTCTGCAGCCCCAGTTCGTTGAGGGCGACAATTTTATTTATGGTGAATTTGGGGAGGATTCTTCCCTTGATTCTTTGGAAGTTACTCTGCTGATTGGCGAGAAAACTGCTTTTTAAATGTATTCCCAGAAGAGTGATGAACAACGAGAAACTATTATCTGCTGTAAACTGCCTCTTAGTGGAGCCTTCCATGGACAGACGAGATTTGAGATCATCAATTATTTCAGGAATATTGGAACTGGAAAATGTAAATAAAACTGAATGATCTTGGTAAATATCTCTTCTTAAGGGTGCTGAAACAATCATTATTATTTTGGCCCTGATAAGATTTCTTTGTCTATTTAATAATAATAATTTACATAGCACCATTTAGTGATGCAAGATAATTACAAAGGGAGCTACAACTTCATTTTTCCAAGTATCAATGCTCTGAAGCCCCACATATGACCGGGGAAAATTTATTCAACTTTAAAGGACCGTTTTCACTGAAACGCCAATCATAGTAAGCCTCCTTATTGACTCTTGTCAATTTCTTTTAAAATAAATCCAGGGGGGCAAGTCTGGTCAACCGTCGAAATGAAAACCCTCCATGTTTACCCATATCATGGATACAAATATCATATGAAGTTCTTTAATGTCCTAGCATAGTATAGAACTCCATATGAATCCATGATATGGGTAAACATGGAGGGTTTTCATTTCGACGATCAAACAGACATGCCCCCCAGATCAGCATATTTTGCAGTCTACTCATTCTGAACACTTCAACCAGTGTAGTTTGCTAAGTAGTATGTTATGCAACATCTTTTGTCAACTTTATATATAAGCATTGCAGCTGCCTTAACCCTTTGAATGCGTAAATCGACTAAAGTCGCCCAATTTTTTTTCCCCTTCGACGCGTAAATCGTAAAAAACGTTACGTCCATGGCTTGTAAAAAACGTTACCTTTGGATGCGAAAAAAATATATTTAAATTAAATTTTTTGAGCCCCCCTTCCCCAAAATATAACGTGACAACTATTTTTTGGTGTATTAAATCAAGAAAAATTTTACAGAATACTTTCTTTTTTATTAAAAATTTGCATTTTTCAGATCAAATTTTATTTTTTGCTTAACGCGTTCAAAGGATTAAATACCATGTATCAAGTTGATGTGTGGGCAAACCAACATATTTTTTTCTTTATAAAAATTAATTGAACTTTTAACAACATAAACATAATAATATTATGATGGCCTTAAAGAATGCTTGATGATTTTAGTACAAAAAATACTTTTTTAAATATTTAATTGCTAGTAAAAAATTATAGTACGTACCTTGCAATAGATATTGGATTATTGTCTTGTCCAGTTATGGAGAAAGCGGAATTAAGCCTTTTATGAAAATACTCCCAAAGCAAAGTGATAATATCATTCTTAGGGTCCCACCAGACTGTCAATAATTTCACAATGTGTTGCATCTGCTCTCTGAATATGGCTTCCGGGATTTGTTCGTCGTCTTTCATAAACTGCTTTATGATCTCCTCCAAAAATTCATAATTTGGTTTTACCTGCATATGAACAATAGAATATATTTATTACATGAGTGGATTATATTTGACACTTAATTCTCCACCATGTGATTAGTCGAGTGAACAGGGTATAGGGTAAGGACAACTAGAATGAGAACACTTGCTATTTCTGAATATACTTTGTGGAACACCACAATCCAGGAGATGAAAGATGTAATGTTCAAGAATTAATTCCTCAAGCATAGCATATGTGGCTTTGCATGATATACCACAAGGATAATATGGAGATCCAATGGAGATTCCCAAAACAATGGACAAAGAGAAAGCTGTAGTTCAGCTTCACAAGAGACACCCTCCTGAAAAAAATCACTCGTTAATCTAAAAATAAAATCTAAATGAAAATAAATAAATTTAATATAAATGTGTATGAAAATCTTTCCATCACATAATGATATATACATATGTACAGTTATGTATCTGTATATTAACAATTAAGAAATATTGTGTATTCACTTTTAAGAGTAAATAAAAAAAATATCCAAATTAATATATATGTGTGTAGATCAAATCCACCCCGAAGCTTCTTAGTGCTCTTCTTCGGAAGAGTAGAATGGACCCAAATCTGGTATTCCCTACATAGCCATGTTAATAAAAGAGAAGAAAAAGAATAAAACAATTAACTGTAGAGTTTGACCATAAATTGTCAGTCAAAAAATAAACTAAATTTATACCCGTTGTGAAGTAACTCCAACATAGTTCCCATCAAAATCGTATCCTTCCAACTTGGCTATGTGCACCAACAGCCACAGGCTGAACTCCAATCTATCCGTACAGTCAATTTTGTTCATTATAAACAGACGATCACATCTCTTTGGTATATTGTCAGTTTCAATTGTCTGTAGAATATACTTCCTAAAGACAATATTGTAGTAATGCCAAAAGTTGTTAGTTATACTTTGACTGTGAAGGTTTTCAACCAACATTTGGGTTGTTATCCAAATCTGCTTGACGCATCCACAGCTGAAAACATTCTTTCGTTCCATCTGTAAGTGAGACATAAAAATGTACATGATACAACACATGGTCATAAAAAGTATAAAATCATACGGTTATAATGTTTATGTTCTCTCACATTGGATAGAATTAATCAAATCAGTGACAGATGATAATTGATATAAAACTGTTTTATTGCATTGAGATGTGAGTTGGTATTGTATGAAACGGACATATCGAAGTATGAAAGAGATAGATGGATATTATAAATAGTGCGTGCATGAGTTGGTAGGTGGCCGTTCTGCATACAGCATTAGGTAGCGACAGATTCTTGTCTAGATTGTAAATGCATACATTATATCTACACGGCACGGGCGTATTTAGTATTATCCCCCATAAGAGAAGACAAGTACTACAAAAGAAACACTGTGACCAACTGCCCAACATGCCAATACCATAAAAACAAAGTAGGTACGTGTATATTACAGATGTAAAAATAAAAATTACCTTATCAAAGCATTTATTGGCCAACAAAACAAAATTATATATAATCCATTCGAGTTCCTTTTCCACATCTGAATTCAATGTCTTTTGAATGGAAGGTGTTGATTGATATTCAGAAAAATTAATATTATCTTCAGAATTTGCTAATGTGTCCTGCTGCACCAATTTCGGTTCTAATAAATAAATCTTAATTGATATTGTAAGATGAAGCCAATGAAGATCAAGATGGGAATGAAATAGATGAAATGACGATAGTCCACTCTGAAAAATTAAATATTCAAAAAACTAACTAACTAACAAACTCCATCATAAAGCACTGTAAAAACAAATGGAAGAATATTTTTACTTAGGAAGCGTCTTGGGTAACTAAAAGGTAACTAAAAGGTAAAAATATTAATTTAACATAATATAGGAATTAGTCAGAAAATTGTTAAGTTTAACTATCTTCCTCGTGATGGTGCCGCCTTGACGTGGCGAGGAGGCTTGCGAGTTTCGAGGAAGGATTAGGCTATGCCGGAGAGGGTCACCCATACCGGAAAGGCTATTCCTGAGGAACCAGACTAAGAGCATCATCCCCCCTAATCCAGGGTGTAATGCGTACCGTGCCCATTGGAGGTTTGCAGCCAGGGGGTAATACAGGCTGTATTATAACGGAGCCTTTCAGACACCTGTCCGCATCTGAAAGTGTAGATTAGGACTTGCCATGACGAGGGGCGCCGTCATGGTGGACGTTTATTTCCCCTCACACACAAAGGTCTGGAGGTTGCCTTGTCGACTGAAAGACCGTACGAACCAGAATGTACAAAAATATAAAGAATAAAACTTTACAATCGCCTAACCGAAAAGGGGGCAGACCCGACTGCAAAAGGGGGTCAACACCCACCATAACTGGTGGGAAAGACGCAGCAACCACTGCGGAAATAACAAAAACAAAAGCAACAAAAGCCGAATCCCAGGTAACCAATCCCGGAGCGGCCGCTGTTGCAACCAAGACGAGCCGTGTTAACCCCACAAATCGTGCGTATCGAAAGAGGCGGAGCGCACATAAGCTGGTGGGAAGACTCGGTGGGATTCCGGAAAACGATCTCACCGAAGCGCAAATAAATTCCTTAAAATGGGCCAAAGAGCTCTTAAGGAAAGAAGCAGAAGAGGGTAGACCAGCAAAGTCTTCCTCAGCCCCAGCGCGGCCTTATGGCGAAAGCAAGAGGCAGCGTTCGGGGGAAGGGTCACAGCCCGAGGCTAAAAAGCCGAAGCACGACCGACCTGCTAGTCGTCGCCCATACAGTGAAATCGCAAAAGAGCTCATTGTATGGGCGGTGATTGATAGGAGTAAGCCGGACGGCTCCATTTCACCAGACAACTGGAAAATGGTTGACGCGGCCCTGAGAAAGGTCTATTTTTTTTTTTTTTTTGAGTGGCAGCTCTCCAAGGAGAACACACTTAGGCCGGTTGGCCCTTTGTGATACCACAGTGGGGTTGTCCTTCCCCTTCACTAAACCACATTGAACCAGCCTGAGTGGTTAATAAATGTCAGAACGTCGCTAATGTCAGCAGACGCTATGTCCATCAGGTCATCGTAGAAGAAACTTCCCAAGAATTTCCTCCTATTTCTGGAGAGAGCAGGGCATTGACAGAGGAAGTGGACTACCGTCTCTTCTTCCTCTTCATCTTGGCATGCTCTGCAATAATCAAATGCCTCTAAACCAAGCCTTCTGGCATGTTTTCCTATGAGCCAGTGCCCTGTTAATACCGATGTGACTCTGGCTAGTGAGTCCCTTCTGAACCCTTCTGAAGGTCTATTTACAGACCATCAAAGAAAACCCTGGACCAACTCCGTACTGTAAAGACGTAGGCTGGTACCAGGGTGGTATAAAATTGATCGCCGGTAGGGACCAACGTTCAGCGGATCTCTACAAACTGGCGATATCGAAGGTAGGCGAGGTGTGGCCGGGCGCGAGGCTCGAGGCCATCTCGAAGGATTTTATCCCGAGCAGGCCAAGATCCCGCGTCTGGATTCCAGAGGAACCCGCCAAAGCAGAGGAAATACTAGAGCTAATCCAGGCTAGTAACCCAGAACTGCCCACTCATGACTGGAAAGTGGTCAAAGTGGGAGAGGTTCAGGGGAGCTCCAGGAGTGCCCTAGTAATTCTGAATGAGGAGGCCCTTGCGCCCCTAGAAAAGACTAAAGGCGAGATATGCTACGGTTTCGGAGTGATCACGCTGCGAGTCTATAAGAAAGACATGAAATCAGGCGGCGATAAAGCAGAGGAAAAATCCAGCCCTACTGTTCAGTCCACACCTACACCGGTTACGGAGGTGATGGACGTTACGGACATAAATGAGGACAGCACCACATTCCTCGAGAAGGACTTTGCCAGCTTCGTCCAAGTCCAAGCCTCCACATCCGGTGCACTCAGGAGACTGAGTGCAGTGGATGAGGAGGATTCCGTATCCACTGATGGGTCGGAGGAGCAGAGGGCCCTGCATGGGAGTGGTTCAGATTAATCTGCACCACTCCAGGGCGGCGTCAGCTGCGTTACTCCTCCGACTTACATCGAAAGGAGAGGACATAATTCTAGTCCAAGAGCCATGGGTGGTAAAAGACCAAGTGGCGGGACTAAAATCCAAAGACTACAAGATCTTTTACTTAAGGGGAACTGGTAAACCTAGATCTTGCATTCTCATTAAGAAAGAGCTCAACGCCTTCATGGTGACAGAGTTCTGCAATAAAGACATCATAGTGCTGGCAGTAGAACTTCAATCCCAAACCATATGGATGGTTTCTGCATACCTAGCACATGACCATGAAGAACCGCCCCCCCCGAGTATCCTTCAAGAAGCTATCGCAAAAGCAGGCAATGTGAAGATACCAGTGGTCATAGGTGCGGATGCCAATGCACACCACACGATCTGGGGCAGTACGGACACAAATGAAAGAGGTGAGTTACTTTTTGAATATATCATGTGTAATAACCTTGAAATTTGCAATGAAGGTGATTCTCCAACCTTTATCACCGCAATAAGGCGCGAAGTTCTGGACATAACGTGTGTCAATGAACAAGCTGCCCAATATGTAAGAGATTGGAAAGTCTCAGATGACCATTCCTTCTCTGACCACCAGTACATAGAATTCAGTCTGGACCTTCAGAAGCCGGACAAAATTAGGTACCGTAACAGAAAGAAGACGCAATGGGATAAGTATAACACTGCCCTCAGCGAACTTCTATTAGAAATACCGCCCAGACCTTCCACAATAGAAGAACTGGACGATACGATAGAAACCTTTACCAATGCTTGTAATCAGGCAACCAGGGTATCATGCCCGGTTCGCACGGTTAAAGGAAGACAGAGACCACCTTGGTGGACAAAAGAGATCATTACCCTGAGAAAGGAATGTCGGAGATTATTCAATCTAGCCAAGGTAACCAACAATTGGGAAAACTATAAGGCTAGTCAAAGAGTTTTCAAAAGCAAATTAAAAACAGCGAAAAAAGCCTCCTGGGAAACTTTCTGCACTATGATTGAAACAATCCCTGAGGGAAATAGGATTCGCAAAATCCTAGCAACGGATCCAGTAATGCCCGAGTACATAAAAAGGCAAGACGGCAGCTGGACCACAAGCAGCTCTGAGACATTAGAGCTATTAACTAAGACACACTTTCCTGGATGTAAGCAGGAGTTGCCAAGAGCAACAAACCAAACCAGGAAACAAAGAAGCGCCCAAAGACTTTTCAGTAAAGAAGCAATTTCTTGGGCTTTATTTGGGTTCGAACCTTACAAATCGCCAGGTCCGGATGGAATCATACCGGCGGAACTACAGGCGGCCTCAGAGATTGTCATACCTTGGTTGGAGACAGTCTTTGAGGCATGTATAGAACTCTGTTATACCCCCAAAATATGGAGGGAAGTAAAAGTGGTGTTCATACCCAAAGGAGGTAAAACATCTAACGCTACAACCAAGGATTGCAGACCAATAAGTCTATCCTCGTTTGTCATGAAAACGCTAGAGAGACTCATAGAGACACACATCAGGAGTAAAATTGAACCTTCAATGTGGTCAGAGTCCCAGCATGCATACAGTAAAGGGAAATCTGTTGAAACAGCCCTACATACTCTAGTACAGAAAATTGAGAAATCGATGAAGTACAAAGAATATACATTGGTAGCCTTTCTAGATATAGAAGGGGCCTTTAATAATATTAAATACGAAAAGATAGCTCAGTCCTTGGAGAAACTAGGGATAGAGACTTCGCTTACAGAGTTTATCGATCATATGTTGAGAAATAGGGTCATAAACTCGGAACTTGGAGGCTCAAAGATAAGAAGATACCCAGTGAAGGGTACACCCCAAGGGGGTGTTCTATCACCTCTTCTATGGAATTTAGCCTTAAACGAACTGTTGATGGAATTGGACAACATTGGCGTTACGGTAATCGCGTATGCGGACGACCTCGCCATAGCAGTGTCGGGGAAGATTCCCAACATACTCACATCTCTTTTACAGAGAGCATTAGGTAGGATAACTCGATGGTGTAACAGCAGTGGGTTGGGAGTCAACCCAAGGAAAACGGAGTTAGTCCTATTCACAAATAAACGGGTAATCCCGACCTTCACGTTGCCAACCCTGGAGGGAGTGACACTAGAGATCTCAGCCCAAGCTAAATATCTGGGACTAATTCTGGATAGGAAGCTGAACTGGAAGCCCAATATGCAGGAGAGAGTATGGAAAGCTACAAATGCGCTGTACACCTGCAAAAAGATCGTGGGAAAAAGCTGGGGAGTGCACCCGAAGATAACCCACTGGATGTACAAGGCGGTCATAAGGCCAATCATGATGTATGGGGTGGTGGTATGGTGGCATTCCTTGAAAAAAGGGGCACACCTTAAGGAGCTGGCAAAAGTTCAAAGACTAGCTGAAGTGACAATCACTGGCTGTCTAAGAACTACACCAACTAAAGCTCTTGACACCATCCTGCACCTGATTCCGCTTGACCTCCTTGGGAAACAAATGGCGGCAAACGCTGCCCTAAGAATGAATAATGTTAACCCTTGGAAAGGGACTCATATTGGGCACTCCATGATTCTTCAGGAGTACAAACAACCATCCGAAGGTATTGACCACACCATTCCCAAACCCTTCTTCGAGAATGGGTTCTCCACCCAAATCCCCTCGAGGGAGATGTGGAAGGAGAACGCAATTCACCATGGTGAGGCCCAGATGGTGATATACACAGATGGGTCGAAACTGGACGGAAGGGTGGGTGGAGGGGTATTTTCGGAGCAACCAAATATCAATATCTCATTCAGGTTGCCAGACCACTGCAGTGTTTTTCAGGCAGAGATCCTGGCGATTCAAGAAGCAATAGGATGGATACAAAGGGCCGCAATGCAAGGCAGCGAAGTCCGTATCCTCACAGACAGCCAAGCAGCGATCAAGGCTCTGCGAGGCGCATTAACGACCTCTAAAGTTGCCCTGAACTGCCGCATAGCATTAAACAAAGCAGCCGAGCGGTTCAACATACTTGTTATGTGGGTACCAGGTCACAATGATATAACAGGTAACTGTAAGGCAGATGAACTGGCCAGGGCAGGTACCCTGTTACCTTTAGAAACAATAAATCATCGACCCGGGGTTCCCATGGCAACATGTAAACTCCGGGTCGATGAGAAAACGATAACTCGTGCCAATCAAAGATGGTCTGAAGAAAGCACGTGTGCCATTGCCAAACAAACATGGCCAAAATATGATCTCAAAAGAACAAGGGAGATGCTCTCGTTCAGAAGGGACTCACTAGCCAGAGTCACATCGGTATTAACAGGGCCCTGGCTCATAGGAAAACATGCCAGAAGGCTTGGTTTAGAGGCATTTGATTATTGCAGAGCATGCCAAGACGAAGAGGAAGAAGAGACGGTAGTCCACTTCCTCTGTCAATGCCCTGCTCTCTCCAGAAATAGGAGGAAATTCTTGGGAAGTTTCTTCTACGATGACCTGATGGACATAGCGTATGCCGACATTAGCGACGTTCTGACATTTATTAACCACTCAGGCTGGTTCAATGTGGTTTAGTGAAGGGGAAGGACAACCCCACTGTGGTATCACAAAGGGCCAACCGGCCTAAGTGTGTTCTCCTTGGAGAGCTGCCACTCAAAAAAAAAAAAAAAAGTTTAACTATAGTCTCCACCAGCGGGGACTCTATATGAAGTGTGTTGGATCAATTGCACTGCCAATTTTTAAATGGTATATTCTAAAAATTAATATTAAAATATGTTGGAAAACATAATAGAACGATGTATGACCGGGTAAGAAATGAGGACATAAGGAAAGAATGTAAGGTGAAGAAAGATGTCATTACTAGAATGAAAGTGAACACATTAAGATGGTTTGGTCACATGGGGAGAATGAATGAGGAGCACCTGACGAAGAAATTATACAGTCCGGAAAGAGAAATATACAGTGCATGACAGAATAGAAAAGAATATTGAAAATAATAGGTAATGGTCGGAAATAGAGCAAATGGTGCAATAAGATCTATAATGGCTGAATCAATCATTTTTCTGTACAAAGATATAATAGTCATCCCGACCATAATATATGCTAGTGAAACATGGACACGGCAGATGGTGCATTAAAGTAAAATAAATGTGATGAAAATACTCTTTTTTGCTGTGTTTTTTTTTTAATTTCTATCCAAGTGTAATGTATTTTTTTCGCTATAATTTTTTTGTACAATTCTTACACAAAACAATGTACAATAGGTACAATACATTCAAATGGCCTCTTGAGAACACGGGGTAATTGTTTACAAGTACTGTCCCTGGCTGATTGCAATAATTTTTATAAACGCATATATATTACGGAGAAATTTTTTTCGATTTCAAAGTTTGAATAACCGTGTAAAAACTCTATTACTGCATACAATTCTTACACACACACAGATTCACACGGGACTAAGATACACACAGATTTCACACGAGACTACTGTCTATTCATTGACAGATATTCTCTTGAACGAATCGACAGTTGGATTATTGACAAAAAGAAAAATAAATAAAATTATTTGAAAAAATAATTTTCCATAGGATAGGAAAAGAAATAAAGATTTAAAGAGATATTGTGAGTAAGAAGAAAATTAATTTCTTGAAATGGTTTGGTCATTTCAAAAGAATAAGTTACAAGTACACAAGGCTGAGAAGACAGGAATGCGATGTAGAAGTTGACATTAAAACCATATAAATGGGATCTTGAAGGATGGGAATATAAGCCAGATAATAGAAGAGCATATATATGTGACAATGCATGGAATTGAATGAAGCAAGAAAAATATCCCAAGAAATACAAGTTGTTGCCTGCCCAAATAAGAAATAGTATAGTAATATTTATACACTTGTTGAAAATAAAATAGTGAAATAAGCAAATAATAAATATTACCTGATTCCCTATTTCTGAAGATGCTCTAATAACAAAATCTGGCAGAGTCTCCATTGATTTCAACATCAAGCGAAAAGAAAAAATATTTTGCTTGAGTAATTGTAACGTTGTTTTGGCAATCTCAATGTTATTTTTACCAACTAGATAATAAACGTCATCTAAAATTTCCCTAATATGTATGAAGAACGATGATATATTTTGTCTTAGAATGCCAAAGTTTATTTTTTCTTCTTTGAATATTGCCAAAGTATAATTATTCCTAGCAGCTTTATTAAGTAATTGAAAATATTTCCTAAAAAATGGAATTAACCAATTTAAATCAAATAAATCAAAGAAAACATATAAATCATTAAAAAATAAATCATAAAATAAATCAACCTGGCAAATGAAAATAGTTCATCATTGTGAAATTGGATCGATGCATTTCTATGATACTCGTGGTCAAATAACATAAGAGTTTTGAAAGAATGAACTACTTCATCAATATAATTTGAATTGTATTCACATTTCCAGTGTTGTCTTTCTTGGGTAACAAATCTTAAATTTATTTTACTGTCATCGGCAGAAATACATTCCATAAGAAACATTCCAAAAATTTAAATAATAACGAAATTAACATGCAAAACATTAAATATTCAAAACATTAAAGCGATCTAAACTTTTTGACAGTTTTACAAAGAACCATTGACGGCATTGACATGACATGACATATACCTAATATTTGATTCCCGCCAATTCCCGCCATGGTATTCTGATTCTGACAATACCACAGATTTGATTTTACTGTGACGTTAAATAAATAAGATTACGATTTGTAGAATATTTGAATATAAACATTTTTTTATACCATCTTTTTGAGAAACGATATAATGATGGCTGAGGTACCACAAACCTCTTCTATCTTTGATAGTATATCCTGCTTTTGTCTTTCCACCAGTTTTCTGTAATTATCATATTTTCATACGGATATAAAAAAAAACACGTCGAGGGAGAATAAATAATTTTAATATTGAAAGATAAGGGACTTTATTAAATGTCAAGATGCCAGGCGGAAATAATACACATTAGGTCTCTTGAAATGCTTGTTTTTTGCACAACGCAGAAGATGGAGTTACGAGAGGGTTTACAGTGTATTGGTGCACGACTCCCTGCAGCCTCTGTTGTTACAGACGTGTTGTGCGCGATTGTCATGTTATTTCTTGTGTGGAAAAAAGCAATCTTTATCAACAATGACTTCTGGATTACGTATCTTGGGAATCAGAAAGTAAAACCATTCCAGTGCACCAAAAGAACTTGTTAGCTTGATATCTAGAGAGAAGGAGGAGAATATACTCGTCCCACGTTGGGACGCGAAATTGATATCTAGAGAGAGGCGGAGAAGAGTACTTGTCCCACGTTGGGACGCGAGATTGATATAAGGAGGCTGGGAAGAAATATATTGGTCCCATGTTGGGACGCGAAATTGATAACTAAAGAAGCTGAAAAGCATAGTAAAAATAAACATTAAACTCTGCCCCTGAAAATAAAAATCAAATAAAACATAATCGGCTGCGATGTGCCTGAAAAGACAAATACATACAAATACAGGCATGGTAAAAATAATATATACATAACTGGAAAGATCTTACCAAATTGCTGCTCACGTAATGGAACTGTAGAGGAAACACTTACACTACATATCACTTTATATTAATTAAAAATAACTTAAAACTATCTTAAATTCACCCCTCGTTGGTTATGTATGGACCTGAAACACACTTATGCACTACCATGCAAATATGAAATTTAATGCTGAGCTTCAAGCAGACGCCTCGCAGAGATAAGATTTTCTCTTTCAACGTTCGCGGTCTACGTTTGTTTTAAAAAATATATATAAGTTATCTTTCGTACGCGTGAGTTAAAATTCGTCTATCCCGACCAAGCGTCCACTCAAATACTGATTCAAACCAGCTATCGCGTCCACCGCTGGAGACGGGGGGGGGGAGGAGCTACCCCACCGCGCGGCGGGGAGCGTTCTACCATCTACCAATAGGAAGCCTCCATTTCACCTACCAAGTTAGAAAGTATAAAGTTCCAGGAATATGCATTGAATATAAAATTATTAGAAATGACATATTTACAAAATATAAGCATTGTTTAAACACATTAAGGACCCAAAGACCCGTTAATATGATAAAACCATTATAAGAGAAAGTTTTCCAAGAATCAAGGTATTTTGTTGAAACAAAATAATAGATGTCTGGCTTCTATGCTACCATAACCCATGGTAATATTTTGATCATAATACCTATGTATATATCAATCGGCCCTCTTTTTTGATCAAGATATACCATGTGAAGAACAAAGAAACCAAACATAATGTAAGTAGACAAAAACTATTATGCCGGAGCTGAACGAATCTCATCGGCATGAACTTTAACAGGCTTCCCGCGACGTTCTACCCAGTAAACGTGTCCTCTTCCGATGGGCAATAAGATCCGATGCGGACCACTCCATTTAGGAGCAAATCCAGCGTGAAAACCGGTATTCATATCAGACTGAGGGTGTTCTCTAATTAATACAGCCTGCCCTATATCGTATTTCGAAACTGTATCATTATCAGGTGCGTAACGTTGTCGATATTCCTCCTGAGACGCTCGTATTTCGTTATCTAACTGGGTACGCTCACGTGCTCCCGCTGTTGGGATGATATCTCCATCGGGAGAATGAATCATCCATTCACCTGGACGGGGAATGTCGTAACCTAATAATGCCGTGCTAGGAGATACGCCTGTTGACTCGTTACGACGACCACGTAACGCATATAAAATAGTCGGTAAATGTTCATCCCAACGATTATGAGGTTGACCTTGTAAATAAATACGCAACGCTTTCTTAATTTCTTGGTTTCTACGTTCCGTAATGTTCGCTCGTGGATGGTACACTGCCGTTGTCCAGTGCAAACATTGCCATCTATCTAGTGCGCTGGTCCACAAACGATTCTTAAAATTAGTGGCATTATCCGACAAGATCGCTTTTGGATATCCGTAACGAGAGAATACGTCATCTTCTAATATTTTAATTATAATCGGAGCTCTACTCGATCGTACCGCAAACGCTTCCACCCATCGTGTATATAAATCCGTAACTACTACAATAAAACGCTTACCGTGTGTGGATATGGGATATGGTCCCATCAAATCGACTGCGCATACGTCAAACGGTTTATGTACGTGAGTATTTCCTAATGGGGCCGCAGGACGAGTCGGTACGGCTCTCGATAGAGCACACGTCATACACGCTCTCACATATTGCTCAACGTCAGTACGCATGTTCGGCCAAAAGAAATGGCGTGCCGCAGCCCGAGTCGTTTCTTTAGTTCCGGGATGACCTGCCACACGATTATCATGATACGTAGATATAACCTTCAAAACCATCGATCGGGGCACAAATAAACGCATATCATCATCCGCAAATTTTCTCCAAAGATAATCACCTAATAACGCATAATCACGTAAATATTGTTGTTCGGGACGTGCCGTCGATGTATTTGGTCGAGATAATAATATACGCAACCTATTTATACGTCGTTGTACGTCGGTATCTCTTTTCTGTCGTAACCGTATTTCTTCCGCAAGACTTACATCTAATACCTCAACATCGTCGGATGACTCAACCGCGTCCGGCTGGTCCTCCGTCACCTCCGTTTCATCTTCCGTTTGATGTACTTGTGCCGTTATCTCATTCGTTTCCGTTGATGGGTACATCATGCGACTTAAATCTTTTGTGTCTGCCTCCGTTACTATTGGGGACGATTCGGGATTTCGGGATAACGCATCAGGGAGTTCATTTTTACGACCGGGACAGTGTTCAACTGTAAAATCAAATTCCTGTAAGAGGAGTGCCCATCTGATGAGCTTTGCCCTATCATTTTTCGCCGTATTCAACCACGTTAATGCTTTATTATCCGTACGTAGCTTAAACGATCGTCCTTCTAAATACGGACGATATCTTTTAATGGCTCACACGGCCGCAAACGCTTCCTGCTCATTCGAATGCCATTTTTGTTCGGCCGGTGAAAAACGCATACTCGCATATGATATAACATCCCGTTCTCCGTCAGAGCGTGGATGATATAATACGGCCGCAATACCTAACTTACTCGCGTCTGTTTGTAAAATAAATTCGCGATTAAAATCGGGTCGTGACAATTTTAACGGTTGTGACATAGCCAACTTAATATTACGTATAGCGGTATCGGCTTGGCTATTCCACCGATACGGCCGATTAACCTTTAATAAATCGGTTAAAGGAGCAGCAATCTCAGAGAATCGCGGTACATACTCTCGTAACCAATTACACAGTCCTAAGAAGCCACGTAGTTCTTTACGAGTTCGCGGAGCTGGTGCAGAGAAAATCTCCTTGCAATGAGACATTTGAGGATAATTTCCTTCCGCAGTAACAACATGTCCCAAATACTCTATTTCTGACGTGGCTAATTTACATTTATCAGGCGAGCATTTCAACCCGAACTGATCTAACCTTTCAAAAACCAGTCTTAAGTGATGAAGATGACTCTCCCAGTCAGAAGAATAGATTACAATATCGTCTATATATACAATGCAAAATTCTCTTAAATAACCGGCAAGAACCTGCTGACACATCGCTTTCTGAAAGCAGCTCGGGGCTCCCTTAAGTCCGAAGGGCATAACCTTAAATTGATATAACGCACCGTCAGGAGTAGAAAATGCCGTATATGGTTTAGAAGCAGGATCGAGAGGCACTTGCCAATACCCCTTTGTTAAATCTAACGTGGAAAATATCTTTGCGTTTCCGAGATCCTTTAATGTTTCGTGGATGACCGGTAAAGTGGAGACCTCGCCCTCAGTGACGTCATTTAACCGACGGAAGTCTACACAGATACGATAATCATTATCTCCCTTTTTCGGAGCCATCACGATAGGAAAACAATACGGAGATCTACTCGCTTCGATTACGTCATCAGTTAACATTTCTTCGATTTGTTTATGTAAATTACGTTTCTTAGCGTCTGATAAACGGTACGGTGGGATACGAATGGGTGTCTCATCTTTCAGCCGGATAACGTGCGGCTGCAAGCGAGCAGGGCCTGCATATGGGGTAAATAAAGCATTAAATTCTCGCAATATTTTATGTAATTCATTTTTTTTCGCATTAGATAAGTCGTTCGTAATATTTGGTAACTGTACGTTAGTTAAATTTGGTTGACGCTTCGTCGAATGAAAATATGCCGTAATCCTTTCCTTCTTGCCGAAATACAATGCTCCACGAATAAAATCAATCACGCCGTGTTCCGCTATTAGCCAATCTATACCTAATATTACGTCATCTCGTAGGCCGTCGACTACTAAAAATTCATTTTTCATCCTAACGTCTGCTATCGAGCAGTCTATTTCCGCTTTCGCTACTACCGTCATTTTGGCCGAAGCATGTGCAAGATTTAAACTCTTTACATCACAAAATTTTCTTCTATACTCGTGTACTAAATCTGCACGAATTAAACTGTGAGAGGCGGCAGAGTCTACTAACGCTACATAGAGACGATCCTCGATCGTCACGCTTATCCGTGGGAGGCTAACTTTACCAATCGCACATACACCGTCTACTTTATGTTCTAGTTCGCAAATTCCGTCACTGTACTCCTCTTCGTACCTACTCATCATTTTCGCCATCTCATTACTACCCAGCGCAACTACTGTCGTACCTAATTCGTGATCCGGCGCGACAACCGGTTTCCTCTCTTCGAACTCCTCTGACGCAACTACCAGCTTCTCATCATCCGACGTACCTGACGCAACTATCAACTCCCTATCGTTCAACATATCTACCAACTCTACCTCCGACGCGAATTTCGAACTATCTCGTATGTAACCTGCCTTCTCATTATTATCCTCCACGGTTTCAATACTCTCCTCATCATCTTCTCTATGCACATCAGCCTCTACCACCATCTCAGTAAAACCTACAGAGTTTTGATCGCCTTTTTCTACCATTACTTCATCAACAGATTCAATCTTTTCATTATTAGCCTCCACGGTCTCAATGCAATCCTCGTCATCATCCTCTCTATGCACGTCAGCCTCTACCAACATCACCGTAAAACCTACAGATCTTTGATCGTCTTTTTCTAAAACTACTTCATCAACAGACTCAATCATATTAATAGCCTCCCGTGAGGTAGAAAAATTTTCTATAACATTCTCATTATCAGTACAGGGCGCCAGTTCCACGTTTGTTAACCTGGTGGAACGCAGGTTTAATTTCTTCGGGAGCCCGCGACAGGTCGAGGTCCGTAATTTGTGTTCCTGTCGGGGCGGCGAGCGTTTCCCGATTTCGATGCGATAAACTCGTTTCTTTCCACGCAATCTTTATTAAAATGACGACCAGGGCAAAATTGACATTTTGGTAATTGCATTCTGTTTACCGGGCTATTATTGTTCGGGCGCGAATTTGCATTACGGCTGTTGTTTGGACGCATATTATAATTATCCTGCCGGTACGTTGGGGTATTATAGATAACACTGCTTTCGCGAGAATTATCATGTTGGGTATTTCTATTTTCATGACTACGTTCGGCAACTGGCTGAAATAACGTTTGTCGGGGGAAATCAATCATCATTACTTTTTCTTTAAGCGACGTGAACGTAAAATTTCCGAAAATCACTCCGACATCTAAAATGTTGCGATACGTGTCTCTCATCAGGTATATTAAGTCGGAGCATGAAGCATCCGACGGAGCCGTTCCAAAGAGCCGCATATGAACCGCTTCCTTCCGCTTAAGGAATGCGATTCCACCCTCATCCGCACGCTGACGGTCACCATAATAATTAGCCATAAGCGAAGACCGGGCAACGTCTATTCCGTATCTACCAATTAAAAAACCTTTGAATTCATTCCATGTCCATTTACCCTGCGCATGAGGAGACCACCAACGCTTGGCTTCTCCTCGCAACCTCTGAGATGCACGACCGACCATTGACGCAGGAGAACAAAACATGTGGCCGAAGAACGTTTCGCATGCCGTGATAAATAACACAGGGTCTTCTTCTGGAAGCCCGCTGAACGTATCTTCCAGTTCGCGACGTTGTAAATATGGGAATAAATGTTCAATTCCCGGGCTATCGTTTCTTGGGGGTTCTGGAAAATCGCGGATAACATTATCATTTGTTCTTGCCCTAGTAACCCGTCTACTATCTCCTCCGCCGCCATCGTTTTCGCGCTCTACTACTCCGAAAATAAGATATTTGAATAAACGAAAAATAAGTTGAAATAACATTTTTTTTTTGTTAATACGAGAAAAAAACAAACGAAAAGTAAACGCTCAAAACCTCAGGGTGGTTCGATAAAAACTACTGTTTTTAAAAATGGCTACACGTTGGATAGCGCCAAATTGATATCTAGAGAGAAGGAGGAGAATATACTCGTCCCACGTTGGGACGCGAAATTGATATCTAGAGAGAGGCGGAGAAGAGTACTTGTCCCACGTTGGGACGCGAGATTGATATAAGGAGGCTGGGAAGAAATATATTGGTCCCATGTTGGGACGCGAAATTGATAACTAAAGAAGCTGAAAAGCATAGTAAAAATAAACATTAAACTCTGCCCCTGAAAATAAAAATCAAATAAAACATAATCGGCTGCGATGTGCCTGAAAAGACAAATACATACAAATACAGGCATGGTAAAAATAATATACAGACGGTGGCCAAATTAATACAATCAAAGGAAAAAAATGCAAAAATAATTGTATTTTTAGCTGTTATCCAGCAAAATCGAATCACATCAGTATATTTTTAATTGTGGCAACTCCCTTCATTATTGTTATCGTACTTGCAACACTTTTTAAGCATCAACATGAAGTTTGTCACATACAAGATACGATAATGTCAGTTTAGTATTGGTCTTCACAGAGTGTCGGGTGTTAATGGAATATTTTGCCCATTGATTTTGTGTTTATTTGAGACAGTGTTTGAGTGTTTCTTACATTTTTTTTTAAATAACAGGTAAACCTAATATTTATTACTAAATATTTATCACAATTATACTACTTATCAAATTATTACGATTTTGATAAATTATTTTCTAAATGTATGCTGAATTTCAGAATTTTTTGGTTTATTTTAGAAATGGGAAGATCTTGTGACCTCACTCCAAGAAAAAAATCTAAAATTGCAACCCTTCTTGGTCACTGTGAATACAGTCAACGAGAAATTGCCACACTTACCAATGTTTCTCAATATTCTGTGCACAAAATAAGTAGGCAAATGAAAGGAAATGTACCCCTTGAACCATCTCGAATAGGAAAATGTGGACGAAAGCGCATTACTACTCCGCGAACAGAAAGAAAAATCAGAAATGTTGCTCTAGAAAATAGACAGAAGCCTCGAAAAGTAATAAAATCTATTTTGCAGACCACAGGAGTCAATATATCTGATCGTACATTGAGACGAAGATTGGTGGAAATGGACCTCAAATGTTATCGCCCAGTGAAAAAGCCAAAACTAACACCTGAAATGCGTAAAAAGCGACTAGAATGGGCACTAAAACACCAAAATTGGAACGAAGACGATTGGAGCAAGGTATTAGAATGTAAAATAAGTTTTTATGAAACTTTCTGTATTAAATAAAATTGACTAGTGAAAACTTCTCGTGTTCTTTCAGGTTTGTTTTTCTGATGAATCCTCAATCCAAATACTGCAGGACAAAACTCAATATGTGAGAAGAAGGCCAGGTGAAAAATATAATTAGGAATGTGTGGTCCAAAGAGTGAAGCACCCTCAGTCAATAATGATCTGGTCAGTGATTAGTGGGATGGGTATGGGAAGGCTGTATATTGTGAATGGCACAATGCGCCAGGACCAGTATATAGAAGTTTTAAAAGGGAGACTAAAGCCTCAAGTGGCCGAATGGTTTCCAAATGGAAAATATGTATTTATGCATGATTCTGCACCCTGCCACAAAGCGAAAACCGTTACTAAATTTCTAGAAGGAGAAAAAATAAAGGTTAATGATTGGCCAGGAAATTCACCGGATCTAAATCCAATTGAAAACGTTTGGGAGGCTCTGAAAAGGGCAATTGTAAAAAAAGGTTTCATCACCAACAAAAGACAACTAATAGAAAACATAATTGAGGCATGGCACAACACACCAGAATTAAAAAATATCTCAATTAAATGTATCTCCAGCATGCCCAGAAGAATATCAGCAGTAATTAAAGCTAAGGGAGGATTTACTAAATATTGATCATTTTACCATAAAACGTATTTTATTATCAATAAACTATTATATATTCATAGTAAATGCATTTTATTTTATAAAAATATATTAAATCTCCCATAATATTCAAGAAAGATCGAAATAAAATAAAAAAATAATAATTTTCAATGATTCGAAGTCTAAAAACTGCTATAAATTCATTTGATTGTATTAATTTGGCCACCGTCTGTATACATAACTGGAAAGATCTTACCAAATTGCTGCTCACGTAATGGAACTGTAGAGGAAACACTTACACTACATATCACTTTATATTAATTAAAAATAACTTAAAACTATCTTAAATTCACCCCTCGTTGGTTATGTATGGACCTGAAACACACTTATGCACTACCATGCAAATATGAAATTTAATGCTGAGCTTCAAGCAGACGCCTCGCAGAGATAAGATTTTCTCTTTCAACGTTCGCGGTCTACGTTTGTTTTAAAAAATATATATAAGTTATCTTTCGTACGCGTGAGTTAAAATTCGTCTATCCCGACCAAGCGTCCACTCAAATACTGATTCAAACCAGCTATCGCGTCCACCGCTGGAGACGGGGGGGGGGAGGAGCTACCCCACCGCGCGGCGGGGCGCGTTCTACCATCTACCAATAGGAAGCCTCCATTTCACCTACCAAGTTAGAAAGTATAAAGTTCCAGGAATATGCATTGAATATAAAATTATTAGAAATGACATATTTACAAAATATAAGCATTGTTTAAACACATTAAGGACCCAAAGACCCGTTAATATGATAAAACCATTATAAGAGAAAGTTTTCCAAGAATCAAGGTATTTTGTTGAAACAAAATAATAGATGTCTGGCTTCTATGCTACCATAACCCATGGTAATATTTTGATCATAATACCTATGTATATATCAAGCTATTTGGAGAGACTGGACCCAGTCGACATAACGTAAACGCCACCAGAAAATAGTTTGATGTTACTCTGATTACTGATAAAATGAGCAGGCATTTATGATGGCTGAGGTACCACAAACCTCTCCTATCTTTGTGAATATAATAATCCTGCTATCGTCTTTCCACCAGTTTGTTGTAATATTATTGCCGAATCCACTAAAATTATATTTTCCATCATTCGTATGAATCGTAAAGAGTTCGTTTATTTTATCAAATGTCAATGATGTATCATAGATAAAGTCATTATTTTCTCTGAATAATTTCGAGTTCGCATTGTGCTGTTTCCGTGAATTTTTCTGCGCAAATCTTTTTTAACCTCTTTTTTCGGGAAGTTTCTTGAGGTGAGAAGCGTTGCTTGTATTTTGTAATTATTTTAATCCTATTAGAATATTTAATTGTTTTGGATGTGTTATTGAAACTATAGTTTGACTATGTGGTGTTTGCGTTTTGTTTTGTGTGTATTGAAACTTAAAATATATCAACTGTCAAAAATATTTTACAATACCACGTGTCGCCATTTCCTATAATTTGAAACACATTTTTAATTTTCAGAAACCAAAATGACAAACTCCAAAGGTTATCGCCGTGGTACTCGGGATCTGTTCTCCCGTAAATTCCGATCCCATGGAGTTATCCCACTTTCAACGTATATGAAAATATACAAAGTTGGCGATATTGTTGACATTCGGGTAAGTTGTCATTTTCATATGAATCTCAAATTTTTGTCTTCTAATTGGCTCGAGTGGGTGTTCTTCTATTTATTTCGCTTCATTTTAACTATGATGTATTTCTTTAGTAAAAGATTGCCATTTCCATTCAGTTTTAGTCATTTTATGAAGAGATGTATAATAAAAAAAATCAAATGTACTTAATTGTAAATTCATATTGTACTCTTATATATATATTTTCCAACAAAGATTACATCTAATATAGATCACATTTAAACACACAATAAGATTGTAAATCCATTTATGATGTCTTGCATAAGTACCCAATGACAAAAAAGAATTGTTTACTTAAATGTAATGAGGTGCATGGTTGTATATAATATCATTTGTACTCTTATATATTATAAATTTAGAATCAAATTGCTGAAAATTTTTGTTGCATTTGTAGTACAAAAGACAAACAAATAAGTTTTGGTTAATACAAGCAAATAAAGTTCTGTCAAAAATATTGTTTTATGTTTTGGAATTTAGTTCAACTAAATGACCAAATTTCAATTATTGTTTGTCTAATTTTTATAATGATCTAATTACAATTGACGTGAAACATATCTCACATATACATATGTATAATCAGACTAGACAAGTTTTTATTCCTTTATTTCATATAATGATACTTTTGCCATGTACGGACCTTTTCAACTGATGAAGTAAAATATGTAAACTCCTTGTATAGGTACTAAAAATATACAGTCATAAAAAATGTTGAATTGTAATACTTAATATTTTTTCATCTTTCCAGGGTAATGGAGCCGTTCAAAAGGGTATGCCATTCAAAGCCTATCACGGTAAGACAGGACGAGTGTTCAATGTCACAGCCCGAGCTCTCGGTGTCATTGTTAACAAAAGGGTGCGCGGCAACATCATCCCAAAGAGGATCAACGTCCGTATTGAACATGTGAAACACTCCAAGTGCAGACAGGACTTCATCTCCCGAGTGAAGAAGAATTTGGAACTCCAGCGTCAGGGTCGCGAGAAGAAGACCCTTTTCAGTCTGAAACGTCAACCAGCACAGCCCAGAGGAGCGCACATTGTCAGTGGCAAGATGGGATCAGTTGTATTGGCACCCATCCCATACGAATGTATCGCTTAATTTTTACAACTAGATAATAATTAAAAAAAACCTTTGGAAAGATTTTGTTTTACTTTATTTCCTTGTACTTTATTTTATTTGCTCACAAATGGGTTATGCTTCATGTCTGAAATAGACATGGGTAACTCAACAAAATTCTTTGCGTCAACTCAGTAACTCAGACACAGTTCACTGTGCCGGCTCACTGTGTTAACACAAAATTGCGCCATGACGCAACTAAATGGTATGAGCGCGAACTGCGTTGGCTTGCTGAATTCACTCAGCGAGTCAGTGACACAATCACACAACACATTTCCAAGCAACTCAGTGACTGGTAGTTCACTGTGCCGCGCCGGTTCATTGAGCCAATAATAAAAGTAAAATATTTTTTATTTTATTTAAGAATACATACATAGAAATAACATTTTATAATAATATTAATGAAAGTATATTAAATTATAAATTATGTTACAAACCTTTTTAATGCTCCTTTTAGTAGGTAAAATTTGTTTTGTAAAATATTAAGCAATTGCTGAAGGAAGAAAAATAATAAGTAAGGTTGGTTTTTTACTGTATATTTCCTGTACTCATAAATTAATATCACTACTTTTATGATTCTACTTTTCATTCCTTTTTTAATTAAAAAAAAAACTCAATAAGTCTGTTTAAAAGTAACTTAACATCTTTCAAATTCCCCCGGTTCTGAGCTTACTGCACTGTGCTACAACCCATTTAGAAGAAGTGTGTTAACACACCCGGCGCAGTGAACTGAGTTGACTCAATTACGCAGTGTTACACATTTTCTAGTCTGAAAATTATTGTGGCTATACTAGGAATATGAATTGGATCCTGCTGAGTATGGGTGAATTTAGGAAATGTTTGTGGATGCAGATTTACTTGCAATGAGATAAATTTACGACAGGTAAGAGTGAACGGTGCATCAAGATCTGTACGGGCTGACCTAATTATTTTGAGGCAAGCAAAGCATGTTATATAGAATGGTACTGACGCTAATGTATGCTAGAGAGACATGGCAGAAGATGCATATAAGTAGAGTTAAACGTGGTTGAAATGAGGTTCCTAAGATGAATGTGTGGTAAAATGATGTATGATGGAATAAGAAATGAGAATGTATGATTGAAAGAGATCATACATTCTCATCTCAAGACAGAAAAAATGAGTGACGACTGAAAAAAAAGTAAGGCTGTTAAAAGAGGAACAATAAGTGGAGGTCAGATAAGAAAAAGTTGGTGCGATCACATAGATGAAATTTGAAAGATGGAGACATTAGAAGTAAGAATAATAGAAGAGCTTTTATGAGACAAACATGCATAACAAGAGAGAGGAGTCTGGCATTCGGTTCTCTCTGCCAACACCAAGTAGGGAAATGAAATTATGGTATATAAATTGAGTACAGTTGACTCCATAATTTGAAATTGTAGTCTGTAATGACTTGAATATGTAATATATGATTTCAAACTCTTATTTAAATTTTTTCCTCCCTCTTGATTATTTGAATTCCTATTAGTTTTTCTCTGATCCCTTGAGTTACAAACTATCGAGAGTTGACTAGTTTGAAATCAAAGTAAAGAAAATTTACAATTTTTGGTCACATACGCTGACAATCTCATTAGTTGAATTAGTCTTTTGTATTCACATATGTATAGTTATCACTTGAGATTTTTTGGTGTGGAGAGGGACGGTTTGGGCACACATGATCAAAACACCCAAATTCGTTTTCTGCGCACCAATATGTTTTTTCTAGATAGTTACTATATCTTGATAGATAAACTGAAGTAGGATTATATTTCTCCATAAGAGACAACTGACATATATGGGGACAGATTAAAAATCTGCTACATCTTTAATGAGAACCGTGTGTAAAAATGAACTAGTCACTTTTTTTCTTGGTGTTGTTGAGATCTTTCCAATAAATATAATATTAAAGCTGTGCTGAATAGTTGCCTAGTAAAAGTAGTTGGTATTGGTATTATGTAGTTACAAACTCATTAAATTAATAGTGACTTTCTTTTTCCATTTACTTTTCAAGGCACCTTTTGTTATTATAAAACCTATTTCTTCTTTGTCTCGTTTCAGTTTATATTGGGTCAACCATCCTGGTACACAATCTCCACGTCTTTCAGTTCTGAGTAATATCCAGTGAGCTGCTACTCCTTCAATTGCTTTTATTTAGAGTTACCACGAATAATAATTTGACCGAATAACGAATGTTCGGCCGGATATTCGGCCTATCTTGGGATTAGATCAAACGGAAAGAGCAAGACAAAAATTCTTATAGAGGCTCTGAAAATGACTTGTATGAAGCAAAAAGTACTGATGATGATTCTTCACCACTTCGTAAGAAAAGAAACACCAATGAAACTGAAAAAAATAATAAAGAGAAATACACGACAGCTTTTGGGACTGTTTTGAAGAAGTCACTACAGATAAGCAAAACGATGAAGATGCAGAAAAAAGTTCTGTGGCAAATGAAATTGATTTTTATTTGATAACTGCTCACCTAAATCGGACGGCAGACCCATACGTGATCAGCAAACGCAAAATCATACCCAGTCCTCTCGAAATTCGCTAAGATTTATCTATCGTCTCATGGCAGTAGTGTCTATAGTGAGACTTTTTTCAGAAGGGGGTATTATTTATGAAGAAAAGCGCAACTGTTCACTGTCAACAAATGCTGAAAAAATTGTTTTTATTCATCACAACTTACCATTGGTAGATTTCAAGTATTAATATTGTCATTTGTGATTAAAATATAACATTTTTGAATATGTGGTTTTAATTTTCCATGATTATTCAGTATTCGGCCGAATAGTGTCCAGTATTCGGCCGAATACTGAATATTAAAAAAAGTGGCCGAATATCGAATAATGGCCGAATATTCGTGGCATCTCTATTTTATATGCTTGTCCACCATAACATAGCTTGTGGATATCCTCATGTTCCTTTTTTTTCTAATTTTTAAATATATTAACAGTGAGTAAAAATAATTTGGGGTGTTGAATAAAAACAAAATAAAAAGTGTAATAATTACATTTTTTGGCTACATGTTAAATTTCTCTATTTACAAACGATAATAAAAGTCAATTTTAAAAGATATTAACAAGTAACAGTACGATTCAATATATAATAATATTATACATATATTTTTACATTTTGATTTGTCACTAGTTAAGATTACAATATTGTTCCACAATAGCTGGCTCCGCCTGCTAGGATGGACCTCCCTTTGCCACTTGCGCGCATCGCCTGTCAATTCAAATTCGAGTCCTATTTTTTGTTGTTGTTTTACATGTTTATAAAAATAGCAAAATAACATGAAGGGGGGAGGATTTTACCTATTTGTGAAATTTACTAGTTGATTCAATATAGAAAATCTATATGATACATTTTAACAAAGTACAGTACTTTTATTTTAAGAAAAATGACAACTACGGGTTACATTGTGAATTTGTACTAGAGCATTCAGGAATCTGAAATCTATTATATAATTGAATTTTATTATTTTCCTTTAAATAGGGATATAATATCATGTACTTATGAAATTTCAGTTTTTTTATATTTATGTATTTACATTGAGAAATAGGTAATCTACTAAATTTGTATAAAAATTTTACTAATTGCAGATTGTTTTATTAAATCTTGCAAACTATATGCCTGCTTTTCAGGATACATTCATAGTGTGTTTCACTTTAAATATATAATAGTTGTATTATAAATTGTTATTTCTCACGCATTCAAAACCAATGTATAAAATGTCAATAAACAAATAAAAATAGAAAATTTCAAAAGATGAATCATCCCAAAAAGATGATAAAACTCAAGACTGATCTAATCAGTACTGAATTCTGAATCTGCAACGAATCGGATGGGAAAGAACAAAGTGTTATATCCGTGGAAAAGCCAGTCAAATAATTCATACATGGATGACTATCTGTAGTTTCTTTTATCATGAGATAGTGGTAATTTTGACAAAAGCCTGAAATAAATGTCTGTTTTTACATAGATATTTGAAAAATAAAAATGCAACATTATGAGTATTGAGATCCACTGAAAATTGTTTTGTTTTTCAAATACGGATAGTTCATTCTTTTGTATGTGAGAAGCACTTCAGTTGAAATCAGCTGTGTTCAGTTGTTTGTTTTTTATGCAGTTGGGGAGACAGACACACAACCACACACACACACACACACACTCACTTACTAACACAATCTCCTTTAAAATAATTTAGAAGATGAAGCAACAGAAGATATTGCAAGTAAAAATTTACACTACGTGCAATCCCTTGATTGATAGAATAATATATATCCTGTTTCCGAGGACTTTTGAATGTCTGATGTAAGTCCATAAAAGTCTTCTATTGTAGAGGCATCAATTTTCTGTAATAAAAAAAATATATCTTATATAACATTTAGATAAAATTGGTTATTTGAAAGGAAAAGTATAAGCCAATATTCCAATAACAATTAAACATTTAAAAATCAACATTTAATTATGTCTATAATTAAGAGTAAACCACTTTTTGATTCTACATGAATTTTATTATGTGCGATAGGCCTATTTCGCCTTGTTAGGGCATTTACTAGCTTAACTAACTTACAAGCATTTATAAGCTAACAAGGCGGAATAGGCCTATCACAAGTAATAAAATTCGTGTAGAGTTAACTTCCTGTCTTGCCACGTGACCTGCCCACTGCCATTTGAGACTGGCAATATGGTCTATAATGTCGAGAAGCTTGGTACAGTGTCTAATTTCATTATTCCGTATTTTGTCCCTAAGACTTATCTCCAGCTTTTGTCTTTTTAGAGACCTTTGTGTGCATTTCAGTCATGGTTTCCAAACCATATGTAACTAAAGGGGGATGCAGGATTCTAATACTTTCTTTTTGATACACATGGGTACATTACGACATTTGAGAATGTGGTTGAGCTTTCCAAAACCTACCCAACCTAAACCGATTCTTCTTGGGATTTCTGCAATATGTTTTTCTTTTCCAGTTATATTTTATGCCCTAGGTAGATGTACTGCTTCACATTTTGAATATTTATACTTATAATTTTTATCTGTGTCAGAGAGGCTCAATATTTTAGTCTTGTCGGTGTTCATTTCTAGACTAATCTTAAGGGATCTCTATCTCTGTTCCCATTTTGGTTTTTTAAATGTGTTTTCCAACAGCAAAGTGAATAATTAAGATTGTACATAGAAAAATAATGAGAATACTCACATCTACCATATCATCGTCAAATAACAACCAAAATCCGTGACTTTTGACTATACTTATATAGTGGCCTCTGTTGGGTCCAGAACCACAATGTATCACCACAGCCACCAGATCATATAACCTATCTGGATTTACAGCATCGTCAGACTGAAAAAAATACATAATTTTTTTATCCAAATAACATATTTTATGACATGTCCAAATATTTAGCAAATGCTTTGCAAATATTTTGTTTTTTGCATGGCATTATGCTTTGTACTGATATTGTGTATAATAAATACTACGGTGTCACTATTTTAGTAGCGTCTAGCCCCTGAGTTTCTTTTCTGTATTCTTAGGTTAGGTTTAAGTTTGTGTATAATAATAATAGCGACTCGCGTGAGCGAGTTGCTTTATAAATTGAATTATAAATTATTATAAATTAAATATATAATATTCTTTTAATTTTTCGCATTTAATATAAAATTTCACAGCTCATTTGACTTAATACTACGAGATCTCAACCAATCAGAGAGCCAACCGGAAACAGAATGCAAACGGGTAGATTCAGATTGTAGACTCTAGTCACTATTTTTACGACCGGAATTGGCGGGATAAACGTTTTCCCGCCAAAAAGTGTCTATTTACACGACAAATTTTCTGACGTCGTCTATGTTTTTAGGTCATTTATAACCATAGAAAGCGCAGATAAATCAAAATACAAAAATATTTACCTTTGTCATTTTTTCAATAGTCATAAATGCATCATGGAAACTAACTTGAAGAAAAAATAAATAATATTGGCATCTTATTACATTAACTTAATTTTATAAATCATTTTTTTCATCGAGATCTACAATTATAACAAAGTATAAACAAAGGTAAATATTTTTATAACTTGATTTATCTGCGTTTTCTGTGGTTATTTTTGGTTTTCGTCTATGGTTGAGTCGTGTAAATAGTTGTAGCCTAAATACTATGTGTCAATCACTTAATTGCAATGTAAGATATTGTAAACGTGATGAGTCCAAGTACCCGAGCTTAGGTCTATGTAATTTTAATAACAATAATAAACTGCAGCTTTTCAGTCTATTAACGAATTAAAAGCTGTCAATGAGGTAATTTTTCTCACATATTATCAATTTATTCAAAGTATCCATCCATAACTTATTTCTAAACCTTTTATACGTCAACTGATTTGATTTATCTTCAAAAAATGATTAATGTTTATAAATATGTATCTTTACATATTGTGTTCAAGACTGCGTAACTCTCTTAAGAATCAATAAATAAAATATTATAAAAGTAATAGGAAACCTTCAATGTTGACTTACCGTATTAAATAATCTAAGTTCTAAAGGGAATACAACTCTATGTGACACTTTAATATGCCGATTATACTGTTCCATATATTTGAAACGTTTTAAATGCAAAGCGAGTATCATGGGCAGTTTCTTCACTCGCATCCTTTTCTGCGCCTCTTGATAACTACTGCAATGGTCACACTTGAATTTATTATCACTACACAGTGTCTCTGTATTACTAAAACACCTCAAGCAATGCGTTATGCTGGTGTTGAGGTCCACGTCCACTTGCAAGTCAAAGAAATCTTCATCTTTACTGCTGACTGTCTCACAGTTGAGACATCTAGTCTCGCTGGTGAGAATCCCCTGGAATATTTCGTGCACCCAAGTCGGCTCATGACTTGTACTGCTCGTACTGTCACCGGATCCCGGTTTTGCCTTGCAAGGATTTTGATTTCGCTCCGCTGAAATAATATAAACAAATGTGAATTTAGTTTAAATACTCGGCAGATATTTTGTGGTTGTTCATATTAACCGTTTTGGCATGTGAATTTTGCCCTAAACCACTATATTTTGAGTCACTATGTGACATGTTTCGGCAGTGCTGTCCTGCCATCGACCGGCTAGTTGAGACTGAGTGTTGATGTTTAGTTTTTGGATGTGTCAGATGTGTGGTCAGTCTCAACTAGCGGGTCGATGGCAGGACAGCACTGCCGAAACATGTCGCATAGTGACTCAAAATATAGTGGTTTAGGGCAAAATTCACATGCTAAAACGGTTAAATGTAAATTTAATTAAATAATCTTCATAGAGGACATTTGTTTTTAGGTGCAGTTGACAACTACAGTTTTTAATGGGTTGAGAAAGAAATAACTTTTTTGTATTTAAAACGACAAAAAATTTACTACTTTCATAATATTTTAATTTAATAAGAAGCACTTTGAAAAAAAAAATAAAGAAATCATACCTAAAACTAAGACCATCATGGACTATTTTGTTATTAATTTTTTTTTGTACTACACAATATATTAAAAATAATATTTATTCTTTGTGGTCAAGAAGGATTGTACTGCCAAAAATATTGTATGAATTATATATGACATAAAAATAATATTAACTTACCTAAAATAATTTCATTAATATGATTGATTAAGAAATTCAGAAACTCGTGGGCATCTTGTTGCATATAATTGTCAAACTCCTCTGCAATATAAAAATATTGATTGTTATCATAAAAAAATGATGATTCTGTTTATAGAAGTATACCACATGAGAAAGTAAGAGCCTTGAGGCAAACTATTTACACAAATGAAAACAAATAAAAATGTATGGGGTTGAGTAAAGAAAAAAAATACTGAAGCTACACTATTGAGGTTGAGTTTTTTCATAAATCGCATCATAGAGAGTAGGTGGAAAGGACTGAACTCCGAATATTCCTGTTCTGGCACTCAGTCTTATATTCCATGCCTACTCAATTTATATCAAAATACTTTTCAGTATAAAAGTAATTTTGTTACAATTTTTTATAGTGAAGTGAATAACTAATTTAAATATTATCTATATGTTTTTATTAGAAATGGAATATATGCTTATTTGAATAGAAATAATACGGCTCCTGGTGGACAAATAACTTTAAAAATATGGGTTCTGTAAATGCTATGAAATTTAAAATAGCTGCAAATTTCATTACCCTTTTCTTTCCGTAATCTGGCGATGAACTTTTTGGGAGCTATTGATCCAACTTTCTTCTTTTGTGTAGCTATACTATAAAATAGATCTGCTAAGCATGTTAACAAAGTCTCCTTTGTTCTTTTATTTTTGGCTTTGTATTCCAAAACCTTGTCTCTGAATGGACGACAAAAGTACAGCGCTTGAAGTACAGAGTTGCTGTAGCAGGTGTTGCCAAACTAAAAAACAATTTGAATCATTTACAAAAAAAAACTTATTTGTAATTTTTTAAGTGTGAAAAACAATCCATCCACACCCTGGAAGTCAAATAGCTACTTTATTTCCAGAAACATCAATTAATAAAAATAATTTTGTAACTATATATAATTACACATTGGTAGAGTTGTAGCTAAATATCTTGACTTTTAGCTGAGAAAGGGGGCGATTTGCACATAAACCAACGAAGCAAAAAGACAAAAATTGCACTCTGCGCAACCGGAAGCTCGTTCAAGATATTTGTTGACATTTATATACATGTTAATATCAAGAAAAATGTAAAAAAACAATGTAAATATGAATTAAAGGTAATTGTTAACTATGGGCGGGTCTGTGTTTTCAAACGGAAATCGATAGTATAGCAGATCATGGAATGATAGTACATTTTAAAATAAACATTCAAATGATAAATCTATTTTCGGTAAGTTTAGTATAAAAACGTTTTTTAGACTCATAAATAACTAATAATTTTCTTAATTAAATACCATCATCTTATTTATTAGCAACAGTACAATAAATTGATCGGTTGCATTGTGATGAACCTCAATTAACAAGTAATGAAATAAAAATATAATTCTACACAAAAAGTAAATAATTTCTCTTAGAAGCAAGATTTAGAAACGAAACCAAATGGTAAATATACCACAGCAGTGGGGACTCAAAAAGGAAAAAGTACTCAGTTATCTAATGTGAAAATATACTTTACATAATTCATGATGCAAATTGGTTGTGTGAGTTTTAGTAAATAATTAATCTCAATCAACATTGGCGCTAAGCCTATTATGAGCCTTGGTCTCCTCAAGATTTTTCCGCCATTTAGTTCAATTCATAGCCTGCGTTCTCCAGTTTGCAATACCAATATATGAAAATAAACCTAACATAAATATGTGAAAAAAAAAACATAACTTTCTTGATAAGTACATTTTTCATATTGTATTTAAAGTTTTTCTGACATTTCTTTTTGTATTTTAATCAACAGAGATATAGATGTATACATTTTTCAATGATGATTCCATTATTTTTATTACAAAATTAAATAAAACAACACATTTGTGTTCTCTAGATAGCAAAGGCAATTATTTGTATAAATTGTATAGCACGTTATGAAAAATGATTTTGCACATTGGCTTCGCGACACAAACTTTATTTGGTCATAAAGTTTAATAGCCTTCACAATCAATTAATGAAGATTAAATACCACATGCAATAAACAGTTAGTAGGTGGGTGTGTTTGTTTATACTTACATTTACTAATCCAAAATAATGTTCATTGGGAGGAAATTGATCGGCTCCGATGTCTCGTTCAAGTTGCGATACATTTCCACCCTAAAAAATGTTATATTGTTTATAAAACAGCAATGTAAATATTAAACATTATAAATGAAAAACGCAAAAAATACACGAAAATAAGGGCGAACGCGTTAAAAATTAATAATTCAAAAACCAGAATATTGTTTACAAATACTTTTTGAAATATTGAAAACCTTAAAATACAAAATATTTTACCATTTTGGGTAAATATCATCTTCACTCAAATTCCTGACATTTTGACCACATTTTTGACAACTATTCGTCATGGAATAAATTCTTGTTTTTCTATGAGACATGACAAAATAAAAAAAAATCAGAAACCTATGTAAAAAAGTACCTTTATATTCTATGTGGCAAGTATTCAGTAAGAAAGATTTCATAGACAAAATCGATATTTGAATTTGACGTTTCTGAAAACTTGAGTTGTGTTTATCGGGACGAGATTTAACAATTTGTTATTTAGTTATTATTTATTAAGATTTTTTTGATATGGGATCAAATATTGACCAAGTCGACCAAGACAAAAAGTTCATTTTCAAAGGAGCACAATTTAAGCATACCAGTAAAACGAGTAACAAAAAACGTGCTTGGAGATCTTTGAAACAAATTATAACAACAGAACGTACTTTATCGTGGCCAGAGGATGCTGTTTTATGTATGAGTAATTCATCGAAATTATTTTTTTATAGTATAGATAAGAATCCATTATCTAAACTTATCCGGATCAAATTGGTATATGCATTGATATTAAGACTAAAAAACACATAATTTAAGTAACATAGACAGTTTCCAAAAAAATGTTGGATATGAACTGCCTGGATGTTTTGTAATCACCTCAGCAGCTTTATTAATCAAGTTAGACAGATTTTAGTGATGTCATTTTACCATTTTTTAATGAATTACTATTTAAGGGGCAGTATAAAAGGCATGGTTTGCCTGATGAAAGAATGGCATGATCTTTAAGAAAAAGAAATTATGTAGCCTGAACAATTGGCTAGCGTACATATGAGATAGAGAATGAATTTTAACTAGGACTGAGGTGTGTGGTATTTGGTTATCTCTATTTCACCCATAAGAGACATGCCATATATGTATAATATTTCATGCTTCTTTGATTGCACACAATTTTTATTAATATTTGAATCAACACTTTTTGATAATATTATCTTTGATAATTTTATTATTGATGTCTTTCTATGGTTTTATATAGTTCTTTTTAGTGCAAGTACACCATTAGATATTAAACTTCTAATTGTTTACTTATTCTGGTGAAAGGTTTTATCAATACATACATCGGTGACTATAATTACTAAATTTACAAACTGTAATTAAGTAATATTCAATAACAGTTTGTTATAAATTTCCTGAATATGTATTTTTTATTATAAAATAATTGAGCAGATGTTCCTATATACACTATCTTCCTGTTTCTTTACGTATTATTTTAATTATATTTTATTTATTTGACAGATTACTCAATAAATGCACCTCCTTCCTTCAGGCCAAATAAAAAATATTCTGATATATCTGGATTGCTTGCTCCGTACACTGATCCATATTCTAAATTGTTGTATGCGAATGCTGAAGAGTACTCAACAATACAAAGTTTACCTATGGATATATCTGCAGGATATTTACAACTTCGTGGAGCTAGTAGCATTGTATAAATATTATGTATCGTAATGTGAATTATTATTATTTTGCGATATTCTTTGGTATATTAAAAAAATACTATAAAATAAATATCTAAGTTTTTTATTGTATAATGGTCACATTTTATCTAAATAATTGTTTCATTACCAAATGCACATTGTAGATGGACATATTATTCTTTAATAAAAAAAATATGAAACAAAATCATGATCTTTTAACACCACCCACAGTAACTTGTTACTTGGAAGAAACTGCCATTTGACAACGAACTCTCCACTGACATTTGACAGGGTGTAACAAAGTGTTTAAATAAATGGATAGTAAAAATACATGCACATTGATTAAAAAAAAATATATAGATATATTTCAAATATAAAATATACTTGGTATTTGTTATATTGATGCGTTTCATGCAAGACACATTGTCAGAATAAAACTCTACAAGACTGAGGAAGAGTGGAAGACCACCCAAGCGATGGAAGGATAGCTGGACGTCCACCTCACAAGAGCAGGCTCCGAGAATAACAGGACACGGTCCTAACTAAAGTAGAAGAAGAAGACTGAGACTTATGGTTATATACAAAATTTACATGTTAGGTGTATAAAAATGTTGGTTTTTGATCGGTTGAAAAATAAGTTGTACAATGCAAATGAATCTCTGCAAATCTCTGTTTTCTTACAATGAAAGTAGATGGGTCACTGGTTGTAGTCTCCTGTGTCCATTAGGTTTGTAATAAAAGAAAACGACGGCAAATAAATTTCAGTAAAACAAATACCAAGTATATTTTTTAAATTTGTAATATATCATAATACATACAATGGAGTTCTATCAAGAATTGTCGATCGACAAACTAAACTTAGTAAAATATTTTTTTAATAGATTTTTTTCTAAAAATCTATAGAATTGGTCTATTAAATGTCCAAAAAGTTTGCTCCAGGGGGCCAAGTCTGGTCTAATCGGCGAAATTAAAACCCTCGTGACTACCCATATCATGTATATAATAATATCATATGGAGTTCTATGACATCTAAAGATATAGAACTCCATGTGCTAATTATGTATATCCATGATATGAGTAATCGTAAGGGTTTTGATTTCGCCGGTTGGACCAGACTTGCCCCCCAGGTCTCTAAATAAATTAGGGTCACTAAAACTGAACCTTTTCGTTTTGAGCACCTGGAATTAATTGAAAAACAAAACAACATATTTTGTATTATTTAAACATTATGCTAACTACAACGTATATTATGATGTAAATTTTTTCACAAGGATTTAAAAGAAAATCCACAACCCAATGCGAAATAATTGAGTTTTTCTTTCATATCTAAAGTTTTAAAAACAATAAATTATTGTTTTTTAAGATTGTTTTTACTTTGAAAGATTTTACTTTCCCATCCCTACCGACTCAAAACAATCAGGCTAGCCAACTTAATAAAAACTATACCATAAAATAACTTGTAAATTCGACACTGCTGTCATTTTTATTATTATCCGGTAAATAAATTTTTGTTTATATTTTTTGATGTGATTATTATACTTGTTTCAGATTATGAATTAAATGTTTATTCATTTTCGATTGTTCGAATGAAGGTGAAAGGTTAATAATAGTGTTATGTTTCCTTTATAAATAGTATTTTACTTCATTTCCTGCTACGTCCCGAAAGATGATGTGGACTTTTCTCAGTGGATGTCTGGATGCTGCTGTCATAGATTAATATGTGTGCTATGCGATAGCGAAGTTTTAATGTGTGTGTGCGGATAAGTGTACGTTGGTTCCACGTCACGATAATATAAAATGAGAATTATCTCTTTTCCTAGTTCATTTCCTAATTAATGTTAACGAAGAAGTTTCGCGGCATTCGAGATTTTTCGCTGTGTGATTTCTTTCGTCAGTCGTTCGTTTGATCTCAATTGTGTTTACTCGACTTACAGGCAAAATGAATTTGGTATTTTTTCAATCATTCTTCGTAATAGTACTCGCTTCGGCTGTACCTAAGCACGATGAGAAGAGAATCTTAAATCACGATCTTTCTGATGCGGAACACTTCCCCAATCAGCATCACAACCCTCAGTATGACCACGAAGCTTTCTTGGGGGAAGACCAAGCCAAAACCTTTGACCAGTTACCTCCTGAAGAAAGTCAAAGAAGACTGGGGTAAGTTGATTGATATTACTTATTTAAAAATTAGGTAAAGGAAACATTTAATTAACTACTTGATATTTAATGATAGTTAAAATAAGAATCAGTAAGAATTGTAATGTCTTGATTTTTCTATTTTTTGCTGCTACATATAGGTATTCATTAACATCATTTTGTCTACTTACCAATTATAGTTGTCGCCTATCTAGAAATTTTTCATTGTGGAGCGCATGGAGATTTGCCCTTACATATTGTGATATATTTTCGTGTCGACGGAGATATATCACACACATGATCATGTATTATGCCAATGTATGCTATTTGGATGCTAATGAAGTGCATCTCAATAAACTTGAATGTCTTCAGAATATATGTATCAGTTTCTTCTTTGGGTTGAAAAAAATCTTACCGCAATCATCTTTGTTGGCCCATGATATGCCAGCGGCGCAATATACACAACATTCTCTCTAATCGAAACCTGCCACATTACCTTAAAAACAAATAAATTCATTTATTCAATCACGGATATCTTCTTCGATCTGCTGAACGTACAACACTATCCATCCCTATCCATAAAATGGAATTTCTCAGCTCGTCGTTTGAAGTACAATCAGTAAGACTATCATCAGCAATGGCGCTACAGCCCGGTGCGAGCCTTGGCCTCCTCAAAAAACTGCCTCCATCCCGCCCTGTCGACAGCAAGTCTCCTAAGAGACTATGGAGTAAGACTATGGAGTATCCTAATTCTGGATATTGCGTTGTCTAACTCTCTTTGTATTTTCAAGAAATAACTAAAGAAGGAATATTTATCCCTAAACATCTGAATCCTACTTCCTCTCCTTGTCCCTTTTCAATCCTTTTTTTGCTATGAGGTGTTTTTTTGTTTTTTAATTTTTATCTTAATGTAATGTATGTTTTCTTTGTTTTTCACATTCATTTGTTGATGTACCTAAGTAAATATTATATAATTTGTCATACTTTGTAATATGGTGGGTTGGAAGAAATTGCCTAATGGCAATAGGCCCGCCATGGTGCAACTTATTGTTTATATTATGTACAAAAAGATAAATAAAACTTTATTTAAACTACAAAGTTATTGTATATATTTTTATTTATTCGTAAATAAATAAATATTAACTATGTAAAATAAAACAAATTTGTCTTCTGAGCATGATTTTTCTAGGTTTTAGTTGATATCTATAACACTTAAACCTTTTTCTGTTACATCAATGTTTTCTTCTTACAGCATTTTGTGTTAAATCTTAAAGTTTTTTAACTTGTGTTTAAGAAAATCGAAATTTAAATGTGCTTAATTGACCGACAGTAAGACTGTAGTTTAAACCATTTTGGAGAATATTTCTTGTATGTTTATAGATATTTTAAATTATTGATTTTTCTTTGTAAATTAATAGAAATTGAGGTAATGCCTCAATTCAAAGTTCTCACAACACATTATTCTCAACTAAGGTACATCTTCAATGCAAAATATGATTCTGAAGGTGATGCACTTTTAATTTTCCTCCTAATCTATCCCTTCCATATCTAACTGTGTGTGAGTTGTAGACTGTTATTATCTAATGCTTATTTTTGGCTCTCATTATATCATGTCTAAATTGAAATATCAAAATGAAAATGAGTTGTTTGATTTCGTGAATGACATAAAATAAAAATTGTGTTTCTTATTTTCTTACTATTTATATCTACTAAGTAGTTCCATTCTTTCATAATCATGGGCCCACATTAGTAAGGGTCCGTGACGCAAGTATATTTGTTAAATTAATCAAATATTAACAGCTATCATTTGTTTTATGTAGTGTTATAGTGGATAAAATAGACAAGGACGGAGATGGTTTTGTGACAATGGTTGAATTAAAAGACTGGATTCGTTACACACAGAATCGCTATATAGATGATGATGTTGATAGACAATGGAAACAGCATAATCCTGATAATAACGAGACCATTTTGTGGGATGTAAGTTTTAACGCTTATTCTATCTTTTGTTGTTTGGTGATATTTTTTAACAATATATTTCAATCCATATAAGTATGACATACTATAATGATTTTTATGTTTTACAAATAAGTTTTTTATAGAATGTCTATAATTTATAATAATAATAGGTATCAGGGTAAAATTACAATCTAAAGAAATGCAATGAATTTAGTAATACCTATTACAAATTTGTTATTTAAATATTGATTGTATTGTGAATATCCGTTACAATCCATGCAAATGGGTGCGATCTTTATGTCAAATGTCTAATTCATAATTAGTAATCAAAATAAACAGTGTTGACAGCTTTAAAACATACAAGATTTCCATGATAGTTAGATCTCAGCTAAATCTTGTGCAAGTGTAAGAAGTTTATTGCGTAAAAAATAAAAATTATCAAAAAAATATGAAATATCAAAAAAATATGAAATATCAAAAGAATATGAAATATCAAAAAATATGACATCAAAAAATATGAAATATAAAAAAAAAAACAATTTACTTTTATTTTGTTATTACGTGACCATTTTTGTAACAATTTTGATATAACTCAGTGCATAAAATAAGTTCCCAAAATACCCAACATTATTTATGTTGGAAGCTAGTAAATGTTTGAATATTATGGAAATATTATGCCTGGATATTCAAAAAATTGAAGTGTTTTCTTTCTACACTATAGTGCTGTAGTGTGGTGTGATATTCCAATTAATGACGAACACTTTCCAAATTTATGTGTTTTCAAAAACTAAGAATTTTTTCAGACCTATAAAAGTGCCGTGTATGGTTTTATGGATGAAATGGATGAAAAAGACCTTCAAAATGAAGGCGGTGAAGGTTTTTCTTATAAAGCAATGCTTAGACGTGACAGACGCCGTTGGTATCATGCCGGTAAGGTTTCAAATAATTTATTACACATCATCTAAAATAATTATATTTAAAAACTTAAATGAAATTCACACAAACTATAGTTACAACTTTAAACTGGCAATTGTGTACTTCTTGTAATTAAATAAAACAAAATCAGATTGAAAAATAATGTTATTTTATATTTTGACTGTCATCTCTTAAAGAACTAATAATAATAGTCTAAGATATAGCAACGTCAAAAAAAAAACATTTTTAATGGCTGATTTTTTTATATTTCCTTCCTTATTGAATATAGATATGAAAAAGGTAACTCTGGCATCTGGGAGTGGTTGCGTTTACCAATGCACATCCCATTTCTGTAGGTGAAAATTGCAGATTTAAATATCATTTGTTTCTTTGTTTCTTTGTAAGTCCTTTTTGTGCTCTTATACCATCCATCTGATAAACTTGGTGATTTGTTCAGCGCACACCCAAGAAGATTTCTGAAAAAAAAGATTTTTTTTATATTTCAGTAACAGTAAGTACATATTTCACAAACGGACGGATTTTATAGGTACAAATAACATAAAAGTACAAATTATATTGAAATTATGTTAAAATCGGCAATTTTCACCTATAAAGGGGATGCCCACTGGTAAACACAACCACTCCCAGGTGCCAGACTCAACTTTTCATACCTATATTCAATAAGAAAGAAAATAATCAAAAAAACAGTCATTAAAAAATGATTCATTGAAAACGTTGCTAACTTCATTCGTAACATAAATGGGGAGATTGTACCTACTATTGTAAAAAATTTCTTCAAAAAAATCTAAATTAAACAAAATATTCTGTCTATCATGTTTCTATAATATATCAGTGGTTAATTTTTAGACAAAGACGAAAACAACGAATTGAACCGAACTGAGTTCAAAGCATTTTTGCATCCCGAAGAGAATCCTTTAATGAAGGATATCATTGTTTTGGAGACCATGGAAGACATTGATAAGGATAAGGTAATTTATCTTTTAATATGTATTATTAGCCATGACTATGATGTTAATTGTTTTGGTTATTTAACTTTGTTTACAAACCACACACACATCTGTGGTTTCAACAATGTTGAATAATTCAAAACAATGATGTAATTTATTTATTATGCTTAGGTGAAATGTATCATTGGGTGTCAAATGTGAGGTTGATTCCGTTTTGGAGTATATATTATATATTTTAAAGTTTTAAGCCTCAGAAGTAAAATTTTAAATACCTAGTAGCTGTATTTTAGAGATAGTTCTTTTGTGAATCCACCAAAATTTCCTTGATCTAAAATTTTGTAGATTGTTGTGGTTAAAATAATAAGGACTTTGTGATTGTTCATTAATATCAAGTTTCAGATTTTATGATTTTAACTAATTAGTCAGGGGAATATTATTGGATAGTTTGTATATCTGTTATTGTTATTTTATTTCAATTAAAGATGTTCCTTATATATGATTTTTCTTTAGAATAGGAACTATTGAAGCTATCCTGTGGTGATAATTATTTATTTATTTATTTTTTAAAAATAATGAATATGTCCTTGAAACAAGTACATATATATTTTTATTAACAAACATTTTTTCAACATCTCAATAGAGACAAAGTTGGGATATTGTAGAAGAACCAGGAACTCGAGGCACCTACAGGGCTTACAACCTGTCATCGGCTGGTTTACGTGATCACTTTATGCACTTGCGCAACATTCACCAATTATGCCTTCTTATTGAGTTCCCTTTTAACATTTTACCTGAAAATAATGCATTATTACTATTGCCATCTATGGAGTAACGGAGAAACCTTTTTTTTTGTAACGTCATCTATTGAGAAATTAATTTTTATTTGTAAACAATGAAATAACAGTCCTTATAAATGAGATGACGGTGTCACACACAGATGTCACCCCTGAACTGCGCCAGAAATATTATTTCATTTTCGGCTTGTTTACCTACTTGTACCAATGTGTATGTAAATCGAATATTCTTTTTTAATTGCATATATGCAAACATTGGATTTTTTTCCCTTTCGGGAGTCAAATGATATTTTTATTGACTAACATTTTTTCAACATCGCAATAGAGACGAAGTTGGGATATTGTAGAAAAACCAGGAACTCGAGGCACCTACAGGGCCTAAAACCTGTCATCGGCTGGTTTACGTGATCACTTTATACATCCTCATACATTCCCTAAATTAAACATAAATGCTTGTGCTATAGGTGAACGAAATTGGTCGTGGCAGGATTCAAAATCGTGACCTATGGATTACTAATCGAGCGCGCTAACCTCTCTGCCACTACCCATCTATATTCATTTGATTTATTAGAAAACAGAATAACATTTTTTACTTGGGTATTATATTGAATTTATTTTGTATTATAGGATATGAAGATTTCTCTCGCTGAATACATTGGTGACATGTACCGACCTGAAGAAGAAGGAGAAGAAGAACCAGATTGGGTGAAGAATGAAAAGGAACATTTCAATCAATTTAGGTGAGATTAATATGAGGAATTTTTATTTTACAAAAAACTTTTCTGTCTATTAAATATAAACAGTCTTACTAATAAACATGTTGAAAAATTACACGACCGTTTAACACCCGTGTAGGCAAAAACGTTGCCAATAAACGCTGTGTAGCAGATCAGTTGGTTAACGACTGTGTATCTCTCATACAAATTTTACACAACGCTTGCATGCCTGTCCAAGGTAGTATAGTGGTGTTTTAAAACAGCTGTCATGTATTTGATTTTGATCTGCATGTTTGTATTGTTATATCTTGGAATAATATGACAGTTTAAAAAAGCGTGTTGCCATTATCCAGTGTTTAAACAGCGTTTATTAGTAAGGTTTTTGATTGCTGTAGACTTTAAACGGTGTTTAACCAAAACACTGGTCAACGGGTGAGCAGTAGATTTTTATAAGTAAGACTGATAATGTTTAATAATTATAATAGGAGATCAATAATTATTATAATCAATACAATTAAATTTATTTTTTCCATAAATGTTTAGAATTCCATTTGAAATTTTTAAAAATGTAAAAAATAGACCTATTCCACTATTTATTTTAAGACTAGCCACAACCGGTTTCGTGCTTAACGTGAATTCGGTTGTATATAGACTTAAAATAAACAGGGAAATATTTAAAAAAAAATATATTTTAAGTATTATAATAATAATAATAATTTTTAATATTAGAATATAAATTTTTAGGATTAAACCAATATTAGAACATATTAGGCACGTGTCTTGAGTAGCCCCCTGTTCATGGTTTAATTAAGTGTCCTCTTGGAGCATTTTGTCGGTGCCAGCGTATTACAATAATTCTATGTTTTATAATAAATTGTACTTGTGTTACACTATTGCATTATCGTTCTGTATTGTTTATGTAAAAATAGGCATAATCGAGAGATATTCGGGACCTGGTGAAACAGCCCCTATGTTTTATAATAAATTGTACTTGTGTTACACTATTGCATTATCGTTCTGTATTGTTTATGTAAAAATAGGCATAATCGAGAGATATTCGGGACCTGGTGAAACAGCCCCTATGTTTTATAATAAATTGTACTTGTGTTACACTATTGCATTATCGTTCTGTATTGTTTATGTAAAAATAGGCATAATCGAGAGATATTCGGGACCTGGTGAAACAGCCCCTATGTTTTATAATAAATTGTACTTGTGTTACACTATTGCATTATCGTTCTGTATTGTTTATGTAAAAATAGGCATAATCGAGAGATATTCGGGACCTGGTGAAACAGCCCCTATGTTTTATAATAAATTGTACTTGTGTTACACTATTGCATTATCGTTCTGTATTGTTTATGTAAAAATAGGCATAATCGAGAGATATTCGGGACCTGGTGAAACAGCCCCTATGTTTTATAATAAATTGTACTTGTGTTACACTATTGCATTATCGTTCTGTATTGTTTATGTAAAAATAGGCATAATCGAGAGATATTCGGGACCTGGTGAAACAGCCCCTATGTTTTATAATAAATTGTACTTGTGTTACACTATTGCATTATCGTTCTGTATTGTTTATGTAAAAATAGGCATAATCGAGAGATATTCGGGACCTGGTGAAACAGCCCCTATGTTTTATAATAAATTGTACTTGTGTTACACTATTGCATTATCGTTCTGTATTGTTTATGTAAAAATAGGCATAATCGAGAGATATTCGGGACCTGGTGAAACAGCCCCTATGTTTTATAATAAATTGTACTTGTGTTACACTATTGCATTATCGTTCTGTATTGTTTATGTAAAAATAGGCATAATCGAGAGATATTCGGGACCTGGTGAAACAGCCCCTATGTTTTATAATAAATTGTACTTGTGTTACACTGTTGCATTATCGTTCTGTATTGTTTATGTAAAAAAGTAAAAAATAAATAAATTAAAACCGGGAATGAATTTACAATGGGAAAAACTTGGACACCGGTCACCTACTTGCAGATGACAAGTTTATGACCTGACATCTGTTGGTTAACCTGATCTCTTTACATATTTGGGCACGGTTTACTAAATATTTCTAAACTAAGAGCTTCGTCCATGGTCTTTGTTTATTATCTCTAATGACTTTTGGCGATCTAGTATAAATAATTCTAAAATAAACACCTTGCCTATTAATTAGGGAACAGATACCTCTGGAATTAATCACACATTTTACAAATTCTAGTGGTTTAAATGGGTCAGTGGCAGAGTGTCTTATGTGCTGGTTGCGGTTTCGAATCCTGCCATGACTGATTTCTTTCACCACACTGCTTAGTTTGGGGTGTATGAGGATGCATATTTTCTTGTTATTTCGTGTTCATTTATGAAATGATGATATTCTTTATTGAATTATTATTTTATTGAATTTCTTTTAATTTAGGGATACAAACAAGGATGGTGTGATGGACATGGATGAAGTAAAGACTTGGATTGTTCCTCCGGACTTTGACCACGCCGAAGCTGAGGCTAGACATCTCATATTTGAAGCAGACACGGACGCTGATGAAAAGTTGACCAAAAGTGAAATTCTTGCCAAGTACGATGTCTTTGTCGGATCTCAGGCTACAGACTTTGGAGAAGCTCTTGCCAGACACGATGAGTTTTAAATTCATCTAGAATTAGAGACCGCTATTGATTAGTGATGGGAATAATTCTTTGTAGATAGTTAAATTAACTATTTAACATTGAAATAATTAAATAGATCTGTAGTTTTAGATCTGGTTTATTAAAATTTAAATTAACGGAAATATTATTGATAATATTATAAATAATAATTTGTTTTATGTTAGTAATATGTAGTAACTAATTTTTTGTTGCTTAGAGTCAAACCAGATATCTCGCTTTTTAATTTCAGCGCCTATGTTACAAATCATTAGTTAAATGGTTCATAAAAAATGCCCTTTGTAGATTTGTATGTCAGTTCATTTTATAAAAAATTGCTCATAATGATTTAATTAATTTGTGATTTGATTAAATTACAACTCATTTTAAATAACTTTACACAAAATTATGAAAATGAATTAAATGACCTATTATTACTCATTTTTGACACAAATCGAATCTCATTAAAGAGTTTACTGAAAAATACAAGATTCAATGCATTTTCCCCAATGTAGTGTTGGTAAGTGAACCATTTGTTTTTTAAAAAATTTCAAATGTTTAACTGACATCAATTTTTGTTCATATTTACGAAACCTCCTGTAATATTATGTGACAGCAGAATTTGAATATAAAATATTTGATTTTGGTCAAAAGATGATATATATATATATATATATATATATATATATATATATATATATATATATATATATATATATATATATATATATATATATATATATATATATATATATATATATATATATATATATATATATATATATATATATATATATATATATATATATATATATATATATATATATGTTATTCTTCAGGCTTTCGCGGAGAGGAGTAAATGATGCGTCGGTTTCTCGGGTACTCCGCGTCGTAGTTTTATGGTTCCTCCTGGAACCGTGTCCCTGACGTTTCAACTGGACGTTGCCAGTCATCCTCAGAAGGGTAGTGGTGGCTTCTTCAGTAGTCTTCGGCTGCGTCGATAAGGCGTAGTTACTTTTGGTGACTTTTTGGTAACCTTACGTGTCGCTCGATTCGACCGTAGCGTGCGCGACTCAGTGCTCTCTTCCGTGTTTGTTATATTCTTCGTATTCGACCGTAGCGTGCGCGTCTCGGTGCTGTCTTCCGTGTTTGTCATATTCTTCGTACTCGACCGTAGCGTGCGCGTCTCGATTTTATTTCGTATAATGTCCGGTGTATGTGTCGACCGTAGTGTGTGTATCTGTGTGTCTGCCTCAGTAATGTTATTTGTGATACTGCATATATCATCTTGTGTAATGTTGGGCGTATTGTTTGTCATTGGTCTGTCCGTCTTGTATATTATTGTTTTCCATGCCGATGGAAGTCTGCGTGAGTCGTCTCTTGTATTGATACAGTGAGGTCTTTTTTCTATTTCAATTGCTTCTCTATAGATGCGTGGTAACTCATTGTTCAGTCGTACTAATGTTTTGGCATTGTCGAAGTCGATTTTATGTCCTTCAGTCATCGTATGTATTGCTAGAGTCGATTGTATTTTATTTCGTGCAACGTCTACTTTGTGTTCGGCTAATCTCGCCTCTATGCGGCGGTTAGTTCTGCCGATGTAAACGCCGTTGCACGCGCCACACGGTACTTCGTATATACCTTGATTTTCATGTGGTACGGTAGTTTTTACACTCCGCAAATCTTCTTTTATCTTCTTATGCGTACCGAAAATTGTATTAATTTGTTTTTTGCGTAAATTTCTTGCGATGGCGTCCGTTGTGCCTCGTATGTATGGTAGGAACGCCGTCGCTCGATATTTTTCTTCTTCTTTTTTACAATTTTCGGTCTTGTCTTGGAATGCTTTGCGGATGGTATATTTTGAGTATCCGTTTGCTGTCAATGTGTCTCGAAGGTGGCGAATTTCTTGGTTAATGTGGTCATTGTCTGCTATTTTTCGTGCACGCGTGGCTAGTGTTTTTGGTACTGATGCTATTTGAGCTGGGTGATGGTGTGATCTGGCATTTAAGTAACGGTCTGTGTGTGTCGATTTCCGGTACACTGTGTGTCCTAGTCGGCCATCTTCTTTTCTCTGGACCAGTACGTCGAGGAACGGCAGTTGATTGTCCTTCTCTACTTCCATTGTGAACTGGATATCGGGGTGTATCGAGTTGAGGTAGCTTAAGAATTTGTTCAGCTCGTCTTTGCCGTGTTGCCATATGACGAAAGTATCGTCAACGTACCTTAGCCATAAGCGTGGTCGCAGCGGTGCCGATGCTAGGGCGTTTTTCTCTAAATCAATCATGAAAATGTTGGCTAGTACAGGTGATAAAGGTGATCCCATTGGCGCGCCTTTGATTTGTTTATAAATGCGATCTTCGTATCGGAAATAGGTATTTTTCATGCAGTGATCGATGAGGTCCAATGTATGCGGAGAAGGTTCAATGCTTTCTTTTATAATCTTCGTGGCGTCGTCTATCGGTACTTTTGTGAATAGAGAGACGATATCGAAGCTAACTAGCATGTCTCCCTCAGTGGAAGCACAAAAGAAATTGATACCAAGAGAAAAATCATCTCGCTGCCCGAAAATATACGGCCTCCCGAAAATACACAAGGAAGGAGTCCCCTTGCGACCCATAGTGAGTGCCGTCGGATGCCCCACACAGGCACTAGCGAGATACTTAGCGTGTATTCTACAACCCAACGTAGAAGAATGTGACTCGTATGTACGAAATGCTGAACACCTAACGGAGCTGATCGCTGACGTCCGTGTCAACGAGGATCAAATAGCATCAGTACCAAAAACACTAGCCACGCGTGCACGAAAAATAGCAGACAATGACCACATTAACCAAGAAATTCGCCACCTTCGAGACACATTGACAGCAAACGGATACTCAAAATATACCATCCGCAAAGCATTCCAAGACAAGACCGAAAATTGTAAAAAAGAAGAAGAAAAATATCGAGCGACGGCGTTCCTACCATACATACGAGGCACAACGGACGCCATCGCAAGAAATTTACGCAAAAAACAAATTAATACAATTTTCGGTACGCATAAGAAGATAAAAGAAGATTTGCGGAGTGTAAAAACTACCGTACCACATGAAAATCAAGGTATATACGAAGTACCGTGTGGCGCGTGCAACGGCGTTTACATCGGCAGAACTAACCGCCGCATAGAGGCGAGATTAGCCGAACACAAAGTAGACGTTGCACGAAATAAAATACAATCGACTCTAGCAATACATACGATGACTGAAGGACATAAAATCGACTTCGACAATGCCAAAACATTAGTACGACTGAACAATGAGTTACCACGCATCTATAGAGAAGCAATTGAAATAGAAAAAAGACCTCACTGTATCAATACAAGAGACGACTCACGCAGACTTCCATCGGCATGGAAAACAATAATATACAAGACGGACAGACCAATGACAAACAATACGCCCAACATTACACAAGATGATATATGCAGTATCACAAATAACATTACTGAGGCAGACACACAGATACACACACTACGGTCGACACATACACCGGACATTATACGAAATAAAATCGAGACGCGCACGCTACGGTCGAGTACGAAGAATATGACAAACACGGAAGACAGCACCGAGACGCGCACGCTACGGTCGAATACGAAGAATATAACAAACACGGAAGAGAGCACTGAGTCGCGCACGCTACGGTCGAATCGAGCGACACGTAAGGTTACCAAAAAGTCACCAAAAGTAACTACGCCTTATCGACGCAGCCGAAGACTACTGAAGAAGCCACCACTACCCTTCTGAGGATGACTGGCAACGTCCAGTTGAAACGTCAGGGACACGGTTCCAGGAGGAACCATAAAACTACGACGCGGAGTACCCGAGAAACCGACGCATCATATATATATATATATATATATATATATATGTGTATCATGAATAGCTTTCTTTTTATATCTTTAGGTTATTCCCATCACTACTATTAAATATTGACTGAAAGGAACAATATAAATTATGTATTGTGTGTGTACTACTTTAGATAATTAATTCTAAATCTCTTAATTATATAATAATTATCTGATTTTCAGATGATCTGATAAAAAATATGTTTGAAAATATGAAATTTATTTTCAATTTATTACTTAGCTAAATTAATTTTTATGTGAATATCCCCGGTGCTTATTTTTAGAAAATAAATATTAGTGAAATAATTTTGATATTACTTACATACAGCTATATCAGTCAGAGTGTCTCGAAAACTTGGTTTTATTGTTTTATTTTAGCCTAATTCATTCACCTATTGCACAAGCTTTGCTTATGTTAGAGAATTCATTAAGGTTTTATTGATTTCTTTCATTATAATATTAGAAAAAAATATGTATTGCCACTCTTTAAATTAAAATCTCACTCTTAAAATTTCTCAAGCAACTTCAACGGTAACTCAATTCCTGAAGATGACCATTAAATATTGAACAAATTAATTGAAACAAGATATATGTAGTCAAATGCCTAACCTCATTGATTCTATGTCAAGAAGTTACTCTCTGCTTGAATGTACCTAAAATATAACAATGAATAATAATGAATAACAAATAAAAGATTTTCTTTTAACTTTTTATCTTATTTCAATTAGTCTGTTCGATGCCCATATTTGGTTTCTTATTATTGTAATAATTGTGGACCACCCTGTGACGTTTTTTATTGGTTGGAGTTTAATAGTATTTTATATTTTTAACACCATGTATATTTATTTATACATCAATTGATAAAAGTGCATAATAATTTTTCTATACTTAGTGCCTGACCGCATTAAGGTATTTTATCTTTATCATTGCGGTTTTTACTGATAACACAGAGCTGCTCAATTTGTTCTAAAATAATTCTTTGATTTCTATGTGTTATAAAATCATGCAGGAAACCAGTAACATATTGAAAAGCATTTATATAGTTGGTAACACATACATATTAGAAAAATGCACAATTTCTATTTAAATCATCTTAGTGATTTCTCAAAATATTTGGTAATAATGTTTTCATAAAAAATAATAAACATCATTTATTTACTTATTATGTATGTGTTATAATAATTTTTACATAATAAATTTATTAGTCACAATGGAAGCTTAATTTTTAGTATGATTATTAAATTGTAAGTTTTGAACATTTAATTTATAATTGCTGTAAGTTTCTTTGCGTACTTTAATATTAACCAGGTTTTTACTCTCATTCAAAAAAATAATAATTTCTTTTACTTAATGAGATACTTAAGTATATTTTTTATGTCATACAAATTTGATCTTTATGTGTAATTCATATTTTTGCATTAATGGGTTTTTTTCATATTATTATTTTAAAAATTTATTTATAATATCACTGGTTAAATAAACCATCAACATATTTCTTCTTATCTTGATTTATAACAATAAAAATGTAATAAAAATAATGTATCTGTTTTGATTTGTCTAGAAATGAAATAAATAATTATACATCATGAAAATATTCACATACATAGAATATTATCTTATTTGAAGATATACTGCATGGATATTATAAATATAATATATTTATAATATCCATGTAGTAAATCTTATATTATAATAATAATAAATGTTTTGCAGATTATACATAAAATAATGAAAAATACTCTCATGTTAATATTTTCATGACACAAGCAGTGTTTTCATTCAAAGTTTATTCACATTCTTCATAATTTACAATGTGACAATATTTAAATTAATCTTGAATTATATTTTTTTATCTTATCTGTATTCATTCCAGCTTTTCCATTTTTTATATTTGTTCCTTCCATTTTAACCAAATATTTATGTTTTGAGAAAGATTTATATTAAATTTTTAAACTTTAACATAGTGTATATTAAAAAGTTTATGATTAAATTTGTTTTTACTTATATGATAATGTAGATTTTTTATCCAATAACAATGCATTTATTAAATTGATAAGAAATGTAAGTGCCTGTAATATTTTCTTAAATTATAATTAGGTGAATTTTTTACAAAATAAGTACATATATATATGTATTGTTTTGTCTTTAATGCATGAAATTTAACAAAAATCTCGAACAAATCATTTTATGTATTTTAGCTTGATGTTCTTTTAAATTATGTAGTTTTATATTAGAGTGCCAAAAATTATAATTAAATTAAATATTCTCTATTGTCTTGTTATTTTTCCCTTATATTGTTCTAATTGGTCATTATAAATTTTGACCGGAGTTTTGTGCGACCCAAAAATATCTGTAAAAACCAAGGGAAAGGTCTATAAAACAGCCGTCAGACCAGCATTATTGTACGGCAGCGAAGTATGGCCAACTAAAAAGACTCATGATAAAAGCTTCATACAACAGAGATGCGTATGTTACGATGGTCGGGAGGAGTCACACTAAAAGACAAGGTCCGAAATGAGTATGTCAGGGGGAGCTTTAAGGTGGCACCTATATCTGAGAAGGTAACAGAAGCCAGTATTAAATGGTTTGGCCATACAATGAGAAAAGAGGATGAACATGTGGTGAAGAAGTGACTGAGGAGGGGGAGGGGAATTTCCAAAGGGACATGAAGAAACTGTGTCTAAAAAAGGAAGATACGCAGCAGAGAAACTATTGGCGCTGCATGGTTAGGAAAGGCGACCCCGTGTATCGGGACATGGCGAGGATAAAGTAGAAGAGGTCATTATAAATTATAGGACATGATGTCAGCCTCTTATTACAGAGTTAAGTATATCACAAAATTAAGACTCAATGAAGGTTCCTATAAAGTCTACTGATACATTGGTTGTTAGAAACTCCCACAATATACACCAATTAATTGTTATTGTCTTTGCATTGTGTGCCATACATGTTCCATCCCCAGCTAATGGCAGACATGGTGTACATTAGTGTCACTCTGACTTGGTCAGTTTTATTTTTATTTATTATTAAACTAGATGTGTAACTTAAGCAGCTTCACTATGTTAAAAACCTGTTCTGAAGCAGTTTATAATAATAAACACTTTCTTGCACCCTGCGCAAGTTTGCCAGTTTATTGCCGTATGGCAATTTCTTCCAACTAACCAGTGTATCCAGCCCAGAGAAGCAATATTTACGTGAGAAATGAATTTAAATAAAACCGAATGGTTTACCAACTATGCCATGGCGGTTGGCAATATATGTAAATGATTTTATTCATAAAATAAAATAAAAAAAAATCTGGATAGAGTGATGAATTAATTTCTGGATACCTGCCTTTGTACACATGTGCATAAATTATATAAATAAATGCATCATTGCTTGCGTCCTATTGGATTTGGTTGCGCAGGGGAGTGGAGTATCAGTTAGAGGTTGGTGGGTGAGTGGTGATCGTGACTCAGGTCATAAAGGGGCCCCTTAAGCCCCCATACATGGTCGCAAGCCTGTGTGGCTCACCTATTCTGGCTGATGCTCTGGTCGCCTGTGCTCGTGGGCCTGGATTAGTGAATCCAGTGAAACCATGATTGCCTTTCTCTTTTGTATCTTGAACTTCAAAGATTTCCACCAAACAAAGTGTATGTAAATAGAAGATTTGATTTCTAATAATCTTCCTTGGAAAATATAAAAAAATCAATCTTTTTACTATGATTGACATAATAAAATAGCAACTTTTCCTATTTTGAAGCATGTCATCGGTCAAAGCCACCAGTAATCAGAGTTAACAGTAGGCAATTGTTACCTGCTGTGATGTACTTACGCAGAAAAAAATCTGTCTTTGTACTACGACATAAGACTGATGGTCACCACACTTGACTACTTATTATTTTATTAAAAATGTTTCAAAAGTACTAATTAAAAAAAAAATGGTACCATTACAGAGATCTATAGACAACGTACTGTTTGCCCCTTCCTGGAATTAATGTAATATAAGGAATCAAAAATATTTTTGAAAAAAGAAGAATGTGTAATTTCGTATTCCCACAGTTTTATTCTATTCTATTTCTGTTTGGGGGCTTTTCACCGTAATCCAGTGTTCTCGCCCTTGTCTGTATATGATCAGAATCATTCAGAATCCGATGCTGATCCGAGAGTTAAGTGGGAGTTTGGACTCTAGCTCTTAACACTGCTTAGAGACCAGTACTGCAAGGATAGAAAAAAATTAACAAAATTTTGATGTTTTGCTGAGCATTTGTAACCATCATGACATTTAGGCAGTCTTTGGTTCTTATGAAACATAACAATATAACGTAACAATGCAAGGTTATACCTTGTCAGCTTGGGAACACTTAGATTGTATTTTTAACAGAAAATAAATTATATAACATTATATAAGAAGAAAACATTATTTACATGTCATGAAATAACAAAATATTTAATATTTAAAATATTTAAGTAACAATAAGTGAAAGGATGAATATAGCTAAGTGAGTAGATCAGTGCTTATAATGTAGTTTAACAGTATAATTAAATTAAAAAGAAGAAATATAAGAAAAGTTACATAAAACATAATTGAAAGTCATATGCCTGCACAAATATAAACGTGCACACATACATACATACATACATATACACATACACATACATGCACATTACAAAGGTATGTGCAATGTGCAGTATTTAAAAGAAACCAAAATTAAGGAATTATAATATATAATAAATTTGATCAAAAGAAAAAATGTAGGTATACAACTTAACAAGGACATTACAACCAGAGAAAAGATAAAATAAAAAGAAAAAAATAAATAAATGAACATGTGCCGATATAATAAATTGAGTACACATGCTAAATCAGGATATTGTTCTCACTAATGAATGACGCTAGACTTCTATAGATTGGAGGGGTAGCTATGGATAGAAGAAAAGACATATTTATGGGGAGAGGAATTTTGAATTTGATAGCTTTGGAATAAATGGGAGCCTTATTGAATAAGGAGCAGCCAAGGAAAATGTGATTGACATCACCATCCTCCAGACCACAATCACACAGGGAGGAATCTTTTACTCGGATTTTGTTGAGAAATACAGGAGTACAAGAGTGACCAAGTCTGATACGACTGATGATTGACACTTGCTTTTTTTTCATTGGTATATGTGTGAACCAAGGCTTGGTGGGAAGATTCTGCTGGATGGACGCATAAAAAGAGCGAGATCTGAAACTGATTTGCTTCCAAAGATGTTCCCAGCGATCATTCATTCTCTGTTTGAGGACTGGAATCATGTCCTCCAGAAAGATGTAGAAGTGTTTAGGGTCCCCATCTTCAGAAGCTTCTTTTGCAAGTTCATCAGCTCTATCGTTCCCTGGGATTCCACTGTGACCAGGGATCCACGCAATGGTGACACATTGGCCCAAGATTCCCAAATCCAGAATCTTGTGTTTGATCTGGAGAACAGTGAGTTGGTTGAGAAGGTTTTTGGGATTGGAGGATATGGCCTTGACTGCGCTAAGAGAGTCTGTTAGAATAATAGAGTTTGAAATGTTGTTTGAAGATATAAAATTAACAGCCTCTAATATAGCCAAACATTCTGCTTTAAAGATAGACGTTTCCGCTGGGAGTTTGTACTTTCCAGACTGGTTTAAAGAGGGACAGAAGAACGCTGCTCCTACAAGAGCTGGGATTCCCGCCCTCCTGGAACCATCTGTATATATGGGAACATGATTTACACATTTGGTGTTAATGATTTCTTGAAATAGAAGCGGAGTCTGATAATCATGTTTATGAAGCTTTAAGTCAGAGATGTTTGGGAAAAAAGTGTTAGATTCATGGGGGCAAGAGAAGATTGGGAAGTTGTTGTCACTGAAGAAGGGAGTTTGGAAGGAATTGAGAAATTTGAAGCTATCAATGAGCAGGGGTAAAGATTTTTTATGTCTCCAGTATGGTTTAGAGATGGAGTATTCCGAAAGAAGCTTTAGTTTAGGAATAATTGGATGATTGGAGATTCGGGAAGCCTTAATGAAATATCTATCTGCTAGATACTGTCGACGGAGTGAAAGGGGAGCTTCCCCACATTCCACCTGTAAAGCAGAAATAGGAAATGATTTCATGGCTCCTATGATGATGCGAAGGGCACGGGATTGAATTTTATCTAATTGGGAGGAGACATATTTCGGAAAAGGATCCATTAGAAATGTAGCGTAATCCAAGTGAGAACGGACAAGGGCATTGTACAGGAGTTTGAGAGTTTTGGGGTGAGCGCCCCACCAGACCCTCGAGACTGACCTCAGAACATTAATCGCTCTCTCACATTTGTCGACAACGAACTCAGTGTGAGGAAGGAAAGTAAGATTTTGGTCAATGACCAAACCTAGAAATTTTGTGTGAGGGACTATGGGGAGAACGAATGCCATCAAATGATACATTGATGTCTGGTACTGATCTTTTGTGGGAGAAAATCATGACCTGGCTTTTATGCGGGGAAAGTTGAAGACCGTGAGAGTCAAGCCACTCACTGAAATTTTGCAGGGCCAGGTTCAAGATCCCTTCAACCTTTTCAATCGATCTGTCTGACACATATATCATGATGTCATCCGCATATTGTAGAATTCTAGCATATTTGGTGATTAATTTTTCAAGGCTGCAGGTGTAGATATTAAAGAGAAGTGGGGCTAAAACAGAACCTTGAGGAAGGCCCTTCCATGTTTTGCGGGTTTTCTTACTTTTACTGTCAGCATTTAATACAATGTTTCTTCCACTTAACAGGTTTTGTACAAAAAGAGCTGTTTTATGTGGGACTCCTTTATCTAGGAGGGTCTTAATAAGTATGTCAATGTGAACATTGTCATATGCCGCTTTCATGTCAAGAAAGACTGCCCCTAGGACTTCTTTTCTTGATTTTGTAAGATGTACATCCGTAATAAAGATACTAAGGTTATCTGCAGTACTTTTCCCTTTTCTATATCCAAACTGCAATCTTGGAAGAAGGTTATTGGTTTCAAAATAATGCTCCATTCGATCCTTTATTAGGTGTTCAATAATTTTGCTCATTGTAGTGGATAGTGCAATCGGTCGATAGGAGTCACCATTATTGGGATTTTTTCCGGGTTTGAGAATAGGGATGATAATTTGAGTTTTCCAGTCTTCAGGGATGTTACCAGTGTTGTAAATGTTGTTAATAATATAGAGGAAGTATTTCTGGGAAGATTCTTGAGCATGAGAAATAAAACTGTAAGGGATGCCATCCACTCCTGGCGCTGAGTCTTTTACTCTATTCAATACAGCTTGCAGTTCATGAAGAGTGAAAGGGGAGTCTAGAGTGCAGTTAAATTCCTCTAGCAGGTAAGGATTTGGAGAGAGATTCTGAATGGGGACTGTAGGAGGGGCTAACGTGTTTAAAAATTCATTCTCCCAAGTATCGGAGGTAGGTTTAAGTGCAGGGGTACTCGCAGCCGATCTAAACTGTCTAATCTTCTTCCATACGGATGTAATATTGTATTATGGAGAGAGGGAGGAACAGTATTCTATCCATCCCTTTTTCTTTTTGTCTTTAAGAATCCTCTTGGTCTTTGCTTGAGTGTTAAGAAAAAAGTCAAAGTTTTCATATGACATTTGTTTCTTGTACCGAGACCTTGCTGCTTTGCGGTCCTGCACAGCTTTAGTGCATTCAGCATCCCACCACGGGGGAGGGGATCGATTGGACCTACGCAGGGATTTTGGAGGAATGGATTTCTCTGCTGCTGCGTATATGGATTGTTTTAGGAGGTCATAGCACTCGGGGATGTTAGATGGGGAAGGCGATCCCACCATCCGCCCAGACTCGTTCCAGGAGAAGAAGTCTCCTATTCGAGTCCGCTGATAATACGCCGGCAAAGATGCGTATAGGTGCGAGGAGTGTGACCTACGAGCTACCAGCTACCCCGGGCAGCCTGCACGTCAACACCCCACCAGCATCCCCTCGCAACCGCCAGAAGGGCGGCCTCCAGGAATGCGCACCCCAAGAATCAGTTTACCCTCAAAAGCCCTGCATATACTATCGTATACTATCTCTTTTGTATACCATATTATATACACCACAGTGTCTACCTATTTTGACACAAAATGTCTTGTTTCTTTGACATGAAAACAAACAGAGAAGAACAGAGGCATCAACTCCTTATACATAGCAAAACAAATAATAAATAGAGAAAAGCATAGTAAGCAAGTTATAACATAAGATGAGCAATATAAAAGTACAAAGGTATCAACTCCTTATACATATAAAAAAAAAAAAAAAAAAAAAAAAAAAAAAAAAAAAAAAAAAAATAATAATAAAGATGGTCATAATAAGCAAGTTAAAACATAAATATGCAACATATAATACAAATAACAGAGGCAAAATAAGAAGAACAGAGGCATCAACTCCTTATACATAGGTATCAAACAAATTTAAATAACGAAAGGCAAATGATATATAATATCAGATTTAAAATACATAAATTAAAGCACTACAAGAAGTCAAAAGTATATAGGAATAGTGCACGAAATAGAAAATAAACGAATATATAGCAACAAGAAAATAACAAAATAAAAACAAAAGAAATAGCATTCAAAAGAACATGAAATATGCTAAATAGTCAGACTCAGAGCACACGCAGACCAGTCGCACACGGAAGCATGCATGGCTGAGGGCACATCCGAACAACCACCGCGTCCCAGGGGGACAAACAACACACAGAAACATACGAGTTTCATTCCATAACCACATTCATCACTGGGAAAAGAAAGACTCCTCGGTGGACTCAGCGCCATCTCCTCTAAGCAGTTCCCACTTTTCTCTCCAACAATGCACAAATTCTCGAAAAGCCGCAAAGCTTTGTCGAGAACGCAGGAATTCCGACATGCAAACCGGTCTCGAGACATCCGTCAGCGCACACAACATACGTTCCCTTTCAGCACTTAAACACTCACAGGACCACAGTATGTGCAACGCATCCTGGGCCCCGCCACCGCAGACACACCACGGATCCGCAGCGAGGCCGAGCTGAAACAGCTTGGCTTTAAACTCACCGTGGCCCGAGATCATCTGCACTACCGCGGGGTCCAGTCTGAGATGCGGCATACTGAGGCGATCAGCAACACTAGGCAGGAAGAGGTGGGTCAGTCGGCCCTTGGTCGACCTGTTCCACCTCCCCTGCCAGACCTGCAATGATCTCACTCTACAAGCCTCCATACGCGCGCGGAAATCCCCGCTACTAGCAGTCGCCTCAACGTGCAGACCCAGGTGGGAAGCATTCAGCCCCCTCCTAAGGCGGCCCCTTACTGCCGCCTCCCTGATCTCCAAATCCGCAGGCAGCATGCCCGCGAGAACAGGCAGAGCATCTGTGGAGACCGTCTTGTACGCCCCGGTGACCGCGATCAAAGGGACTCTCTGTCCACTCAAAACTCTCAGGCTCACCACACCTGCATCCAACCTATGTGCCCACACCCCGGCCGCGTAGGTCACCTGAGCAACATAAGTTGCCCTGTAGACCCGCGCGATCTCGGCGGAGGCCATACCCCAATCACACGCATTTATTCTCCTCAGTTTCATAAATAGGTTCCTGCCCTTCAGCGAGACGTGTCTAGCATGCTCCATGAAGTTGCCCGAACGGTCGACTATGACTCCCAGGTATCTGGTTTGTTCGGAGAACTTCACAGTCCCCGATCCCATCCGAATACAAGGGTTTCGCCTGACGCTCAGGGAGCCCTTCAGGACCATCCCAACAGTCTTCGCCGCCGAGAAGGAGAGCCTATTTCTAGCGCCCCAGTCAGCAATCATACTCAACGCTGCTTCAGTGTCCCTTTCGATTATTGCCCGCGAGTCACCGGCCATCAGTAGGAAAGCGTCATCGGCATAGGCGACAACCATGCCGGACCCAGGCCAAGGGAGCCTCAGTAAGTCATCCATCAGCACATTCCAGAGGAATGGGCCCAGGACAGACCCCTGCGGGCACCCCTTCGTCGTAATCTTCGACACCACCGTCGCACCATACGTCAGCGACACTCTCCGCTGAGAGAAATAACCCTTGACAATGCTGTAGAGCCTCGGGCCACAGCCCCTTGCCTTCAGTTTTACCAGTATCATAGGCCACCACGCATTGTCAAAAGCCCCCGAGATATCAAGGAAGACACCCACGACATACTTTTCCCTTCTTTCATTCTTCCACTCCAGCGCATGAAGAATGGCATCCTCAGTGGAGCGACCACGCACGAACCCAAACTGCAAGTTCGATGGGGGAGAGAGATTCTCCTCCAGCCTATCGCGAATCACCACCTCTAAGACCTTACCCAGCACCGGCAGTAGGGTAATCGGCCTGTAGGCGCCAGGGTCCGACATCGACTTACCGTTGCCCTTCGGTATGATCCTCAGGACACCAGGCTTCCACTCATTCGGAAAGACACCCTCATTCAAACATTTCTCAATCACGGTGACAAAAACATCCTTCACCGCAGCCCACACCTGTTTAACGATGGGGCCCGTGATTCTGTCATATCCGGGAGCTTTAGACGGACCAAGGTTCCTCACGACCACGTCGAGTCTAGCCTCAAGCCAATCCCTGCAGACCGCCGGATCACCGCCCACAGCCGACGGGGGAAGGTCGGCCAGAGCCCTGACCGCCCCGTGGTGAGGGCCGCAGTCCGGCGTATCGTCCGGAATCAGCTTATTGAGGAGAGCCTCGAGTGTGTCGCGGATCCCCGTAGTATGGCCCGCGTCTGTTATGATGGTGGACAGACAACTGTCTGTGCCAGCCGATCTGCCACCCTTGGAGAGAACACCAACCACCTCCCACGGATCCGCACGACCTACCTCAGACACCCAATCGCGCCAATGCTGGGTCTTGGCGCGCAAAAGCGCAGAGTGATATACCCGCCTAGCCTCGACCATCATGAGCCTCGCTCTATCAACATTCTCTGGACCATATTCGTCCATCCGCTTCTTCACCCTGCCAAACTCTCTCGTTTCTCGTTTGAATGAAGCACGCAAACCAGAGAGCTCGGCCGTCCAGTAAGAGGGCTTGCGCGAGCCACCCGGTTTCACTCGTCTCACGACTTCCTCAGAGATCTCCAGTATCAATCGCGAGAAGGCGCTACCTGCGCGCTCGGCACACAGACTAGAGAAGTCCGTATCACGAGCACGCGCTCTGAGGGCGTCTCTGAAGGAGACCCAGTCAACATTATTCCTTCGGAAACTCCATAGGCCTCTCGGGGGCAGGCCCCCCGATCGACCGCAGTCGAAGAGAATCAGCCTGTGGTCTGAGGATATGACACCCTCGTGCACAGACCAGTTCTTAACCTTCGCCGCAATACCCGGCACTGCCAAAGTGATATCTATATTGCTCTCCCCCATGTGATTCGAGAAGGTGGAGGGACAGCCACTCTCATTCAGCACAATCAGATTATACTGGGCAATCAGCTCTTCAACTTTCGTACCCCAGCCCCTGCTGTCCGACTCCACCGTATCGTGCCACAGGGGGGAGCGAGCATTGAAGTCTCCGCCAATGATAACTTTTTTCCCTCTCAGTTTGTCCAGTGCAGCCGACAGGCCCCGCAGGAAGCCATCGATGCACCCGCCGTATCTAAAGTAGACGGAGATGAAGAAAATCTCCTCCCCGTCCACCAAGAGCGACACGCACACCCGACAGTCGAAAGATGTTAGATGGGGAGTTGAAAGATGTGAGAATCCAGAATTTCTGTGTAAACCGTCCACCTAGCTCTGTTAACATTATACTTATGAGGGGAAGAGTGGGAGCACTCTTCTATTTCCCTCCCAAAGCAAATGTAGATAGGGAAGTGGTCACTACCCTGCGGATCCTGATCCAGGGACCAGGACGCAAGGGATGCAAAGTTGGGCGAGCAGATAGACAGATCTACCGAACTTGGATTCTGAAAGGGAGAGACACTGCGAGTGGGAGACCCATCATTTAGTAAGCAGAGACTGAGCTCATCGAATGTATTAACTAGGGTTCTGCCAGAACTATTGGGGGAGACTGACCCCCAGGAAGGATGGTGACAGTTGAAATCACCCAATAAGAAGAGTGAGTCAGCAAATGGCTGGATAGTAGACCTCAGCTTAAAAATGATAGACGGGGTAGGATGGGGAATGTAGACTGAAAAAAAGGAAATGTCATTGATTTTGGCTCCGACCAGGTTTATTTGATCAGAGTTTAAATCAATGGGGATGGAGGAGTAGGGAATGGATTGTTTGATGAAAAGGGCCGAGCCACCCTTTCCATCATTTCTGTCATCTCGGACACAGGCAAATCCCGGGAGCCTAAAAGAGGATCCCGGGAGGAGCCATGTCTCCAAGATGGCAATAATAGTGGGGTTGAATTGATGGATGAGAAAGAGGATATCAGTTTTGTTGGAATTGAGTCTCCGGCAATTCCACTGAAGAATCCTCGTAATGGCTTGTGGAGCCATCAGGACATAAGAGAGATGACATAAGGGTTAATGAATGTGCTACGTTGGACGGTATGTTACTTTGGCTTTTTAAGATAGAAATAATGAAACTCATAACTGTTTTGATGAGAGAAGAGGTATCTAGAGGAGGTTGCGTGTTTAGGTTGGGGGGAAGCCCGCAACCGTTGACTGGGGAGGGGAGTTGGCCATTAGGGAACCAGGCTAGGTCTCTGTGGGCCGATTTGTCATATGCTGGAGGGGTAGGTATCTTCTTCTTTATCTGCTTGGTGACAGTCTGATGTTGAGCAACCCTTGACGGAGAAGCTTGAGAACAAGCCCGAGAGAGGGATGGCTGAATATTAGAAGTAGAGGGAAGATTCTTCGAGGAAGCAACAGCAGAGAAGGATGACTTCACAGAGGGGACGAGCTTCGATGCCTCCTGGAACGAGATGTTATTCTCAGCCATGAGGTGCTTGATAGACTTCTGTCTGGCAAGTTCAGGGCAGCTTTGGCTAACAGCCGTGTGTTTCCCAGAGCAATGCAGGCAGGAGAAATCAGGTTCTTTAATCTGGCATTCATCGGCTAGATGGTTGCTGCCACATTTGAAACACCGTGGGGAAGATTTGCATTGCAATTTGGTGTGTCCAAATCTACAGCACTTCCAGCATTGGATGGTTGGAAATTCGTACCTCTCTACTGACAAAGAGGTGTAGGAAATATAGACTTTGTCAGGAAGTCTTTGCCCGTCAACAGTAATGACTACCGTGCGAGAAGGCTTCCAGACAACAGAGCCTGAGGAGGTATCCTTGTAATTGAGTCTCCTACATTTCAGGATTTTCCCAAAACGATATGGAGTCTCAATCTCTTGGCAGAGGATCTCATTCAAGAATTCCTCCCCCACTGGAACACCTCTCACCAGGCCCATGCGGGAGACTTGATGGGTTGGGATGGATGAGACGAATTTGGGGTGGGTGCTATTTAGGAAGGAGTTGGCACTCATCATGGAATTAAATTCCAGACTAATTTTACTCCTACCAATTGACTTACAAGAGCCAATGACAATTCCCTTGATGGCAGTCTTTTTAAGTTGTCTTCCAAACTCTATGGCAGATATTGGAGACGAATCTAACGACGAAACATGGACCAAAAAAGGCCTTTGATCACTTTCGACATATCTATTTCTGGTGATCTTGGCAAAGTCTGAGTTATGTGGTAGTTTAGGAATATTTTGTTCAGAGAGAGGCGCAGATACAGGAGCAGGAGGCTTGGAAGGTGAAGCCTGGTCTGAATCACTGGAAGAGGCATGAATATTTTTGCGTTTGAGATTTTTTTTTTAGTATGTACTGTGACAAACGTGCTAGGAGACGGAGGGTATGGCAGATCAGGGATGGTGATCAAAGATCCATTGTCTGAATCAGTATCAGTCTCATTTGTGTAGGTAGAAATTAATTTGTCTGGAGGGTCCGGCGGATCAGGCGGTTTGTCCGCCATTGTTTAAATATTTAAAAAAAAAAAAAACAACTTAAAATATGGGACACTTACCCCAAACAATACAAATTTAACACTATTTAAAAAGAAAAAGTAAAAACAAAAGAACAAGAAACCAAAGAATGCCGAATGAGATGACAGTTATGCAAATGTGATGTTTATACAAAGTCAAATCCAGGCAGCACAGTCCGCAGCGATGCACGCGTCCAGCTCCGACAAACACCCAAGCGGGAAAAAAAACCCCACAGTTTTAGAATAATATTGTAAATGGAAAAAAGGGGTCCCGCCATAAATATGTATTTGACGAGTGTTGCCATTCTATAAATCCAATATAAAATTATTTCGAAAGTTGTGATGTAGGTAGGAGGCGTGGGGTGGGGTAAGACATACGAAAGTTGGAAATATTTACATTTGTTAGATTGGTACCTATGGTGTGGTGGCGGTCGACAGGCGTCCTTCAAAAAACGTTCCGGAATGAGGTTTCTTGGTTCTTGCTCCAAACACACATACATAAGCAGCGGCGATGTATTTTTTGGTTTCCGGAATGCTTAATATGGAGAAAAACTTTAATAACGGCTACCGGTCAAAACCACCCGCGCCCAACTCCCGCCAACGACTACAACACAGGACCGAATCCAGAGTTACATACCCTACACGTATTATTTCATTTTAAGACTTCTTTGTGTCGCAGAGCGAAAATTATCAAAAACATATTTGGAATAGTCTTGTTATTGTAAATAACGCCGTAAAAATTTGATTAAGTAATTATTTTTACAACTTAAATATTAAAAATAAATATTAAAATTTAACCAAAGTTTCTCAACCTAAAAATATTTTATTTATGCATTCGCTAATTTTATTTCATCAAACCATATTTACTTCTCGTAGTGACAGCGTATCTTTAAGTTGCGTTCTTTTTCTTCCTCAGCACCCGACCACTCCTGGACGAATTCCTCCTCCATGTCGTCCTGTCCTGTGCAGTCTGCATCCAGGACGTGCGCAAATCGTTTGATATAATCCCTCCATCTCAGCTGGTCGCCCTACACCTTTCTTACGACAAAGAAAAGTGGCGATCTATAGTATGTAGATTTATTCAATCTTTAATACGTTTGATAAAAAAAATCGAACTCGATATCGTCTCGCATTTTTTTTTAAATTCTATATTTCTGCTATTATTAGTAATATATGTATATTTAATTCGTTCCTTCTAAGTATTTCGCTAAAATGATTTTCATCCAGAGGTAGAAGCGATCGATTCGAAACCAATCGTATTAGATTAGCGGTCGGGGAACCGGGGTAAATTACCACAAATGGGGTAAAAATGTTTTTTTTTTTTTGGGTAATAAGGAAATTTTTCTAGTTTGCTATTTGATAAACGTGTTAGTATTTTTACAAACTTAATCAATTCAGGTGCTACTTACATAAAAAAAGTCCCAATTTTTAAGTAATTGCATCAAACATGAAGCAACATCATTTCTCCAAAAACTGAAAGGGAAACCTGAAAATCTGAATAATTGTTGTTTGATCCAATTTGAGAATTTTATTTTGTTTGTCTACTTACTATTTTCATGTAACTTTTTTTTATTTTCCGTGTATATTAATTCAGTAAATAATGTTTATTTTAATGTACATTGATTATCTTCTTTTCAAAATGGGGGAAAGGGGTAGTATCGACTGACGCAAAAATATTTTGGGGTAATGGTTAAAAAAGTTCCCTGACCGCTGTATTAGATAATTATATAACTCATTCGCGATTTATTTAAAGTGAATGTAATAAAAAAATGTTAATATGTTATATTATTGCTGTGCGTGATAAAAATATTTTAATTTTTTGTATTTCGTTTTAATGCCGCTTTCATTAATTTCAATGTCTTTTGTTTTTTTAATGATTTTAATAAATATTACATACATACATATCATCACGCCATTTAGCTTACGGGGTAGGCAGAGAGAACCGAGCGTCATTCTACTCTTTTGCACACATTCATGGCTTCATTTATGTACATAAATCCATCGTCTCATACGTGCTCGTCGATTGTTCAAGTTTCTGGTTTATTATTTCAAAATAGCATTCACATGGTCATGCCATCCCTTTCTGGGGCGTGTCCGGACAATTGACCGTAGCCGATTGACCTTGGACAATTGACCGTACGCCCTTTTTACCGTATGGACAATTTACCGTGGGGGCAGTTGGCCGTGAGGACAATAGGCCGTGGGGACAGTTTACCGTACGGACAATTGATCGTGCGGAAACTATTTTTAGTATCAGATAAAATTCTTTTTCTTTTTTTGTTTGAGTTAAATTAATTGCGTGAGTAAAAAGATGTTCGTTTATGGCGACGAACCGATTGCCTTATTTTTTTTATTTCAAGATACTAGGAGAAATCCAATATGTCGACAGTGATTAAAACGAAATTTTACAAAATAAGCGGTAATTATGTAGTTCTAATTTGCTACATTTTGAGATATAAGAAGACGTCTGTTCTTAAACTTCTTGTTATTTTTTTGATTTTTCGAGATTTATATCGATTTATACTAATTGTCCATACGGTAAATTGTCCCCACTGTAAATTGTCTTCACGGTTAATTGTCCATACGGTAAAAAGGGCTTACCGTCAATTGTCCAGGAATCCTTTCTGGGGCTGCCGGTTAATAATTTCATCTCTTGTGGTATTCTCTTTGCCAAATAAATAAAAATAATAAAAAAAAAATCATCTCTTATATCCTTGTATTTTTTGGACAGTCGTTTATCGTACATTCTTTTAATACTAATATTTAATAATATAACTTAAATGCATTAAATATATGGTGTGGGAAGAATAAACTTTATCTTAATATAGAGAAATGCCAAACTATTACCTTTCATAGAGTAAAGAATCCGATTGTATACAAACATTTCCTGGAGAATACAGAGTTGGAGCGTGTCAAGACTATAAGAGATCTTGGTATCACCTTTGATGAACAAATGAGCTTTGTACCTCATATAGATAATATTACAAATAAGGCCCTTTAAATGCTCGGTTTCGTCTTGAGGGCAACAGCTAAATTTGAATCAGTAAATGTATTCAGGACGCTATATCTATTATTTGTTCGTAGTCAACTTGAATTCAATTCTCCCGTCTGGTCTCCATATTATGCCGTGCACTCTGCATCCATCGAAACTGTCCAGCACAAATTCTTACGATTTTTTAATTATAAGCTGAAAATTCCTGCACAGGATTTAAATTATGATTCACTACTAGACTATCTCCAACTTCATGACCTCTCTGATAGAAGGATTGTGTCTGATCTCTTGCTTCTCTATAAAATAATTAATAATAACTTTAGCTCCTCTTACCTTGTTAGTCGGATAAATTACCATGTTCCAACAAGAAATACCCGCCAAATTATAACTTTTGTATGTAAGACATCCAACACTAATTATTTATACAACACTCCATTGAATAGAATCCATCGATTGGGCAATGACTTTGGTTATCTGACTGACCCTTTCTTCAATTCTTTTAATGAATATAAATTTACTTTATTAAAACATTTTCAAAAACATACCCCCAAATGATTGTGTAGTCAGTTGTTTTTATTTTTATATATTTTTACATTTTTACATATTTATAAATTTTTACATTTTTATATTTTTTTTTTTACATTTTTATCTATTTTATATATTTTTTTTACATTTGATTTTTATTTTATTTAATTCAATAATGTAATATATAGTCACATCTGGCAGCATTCTCTGATTCAGTGTGGCTAAGTATGTAAGTAGTTCACACCATTCATTTTCATTTTTATTCATTCAGTCAGTAATATTCTTATGTTCATGCTATGTAGTATTTTTTATTTGAGTTTTTTTTTACTTATTTATTTTTTGGTTTTTAATGTACATATGTACTTTGTTGTTTAATTTACCTATCTTATATGTTTTTATTTTTCGTTATATATCCTCTGCTACCGTTGTTATATCTAGATGTTTATAAATTTTATTTCTTTTGTTTATGCTGTGTCATGTAATATTTAATTTTGTAAAGGGCTTTGAGCCGTGAATCAATAAATAAATAAATAAATAAATAAATACGTTCAAACCATTTCAGGGCATTCAATTTCATCTTATTTTCATACTTATAATATACTTATTTATCTAGGATTCTCTCTTTATGTCCTCATTTTTTATTCTATCATGTATTATCTTGATTTGTTACAGAAATATTAAGGTAAAAATTGAAAAATAAATAAATATTGACAAAAAAATCTATTAATAAATATTAAATATTGACCTCATGTCGGTTCTGTAGACGCGAGTTGTATGGTGGGTGGGGTGTATGAGGGGGTTACCAGGTGGGGTCGGGCTTGGCTATTAGATTTCTCCACGGTCAAATATCCAATAATGCGGCACTTGTCCAACCAGTGGCGTGCAGTGGGAGTAAAGGGGAGGGCGAGGGGGGGGACAAAGAACCCGCGCATATTGGATACTGCTACCCCAGTCCTGTCCTGTCATCATGCCATGCTCTTTTATTAAAAAAAACTAACTATAAGTATAATAAATATGTGCCTCCATATTATATGAATTGTTTTGACCGAATATTGTCGTAATTGTTATTATAAGGTCCAGTTACAGACAATAAATCTGTGACTGCGTTTTTGTGAATGTTATATTAAAAATAATGGATTGTAATATTATTGATAAAAAGTAAGAGATGCTCGTATAGTCTCGTTGGTTTTATCACACAAGTGATCAAACCAACGAAGCGAAAATCCAAATTAGGTTTTTGCACATCAATGAGATTTTTCTAGATGTTCAGCTACAACTAAAGCAGTCATTATATATTTTTTTGTTTTGTTTTAATTTTCGAACTGAACTTTGGATTCTGTAGAGGTGTTGTCACTTAATATAGATATTATACTTGTAGATCGAAGTTTTTTACTCCTGTCTGTGTGACTCTTTTAGTCAAACGTGGATTGCGATTTCGAAGAACAATGTCAAAAAGTTGTTATTACTTTGACAGGTGATTTATTATCAGGAATCTATTTCACTATCAACCAACAGCCTCACGTTTGAAATCAAGAAAAAGTTTCATTAAAACCACTTCGCTGATTAAATCCTCACATTAACGGAGAGAGGATCCATAAAATCAGTACCTTGGAGCGGGTCTGTGGATGCACCCACGAGAGGGTATCCCAATAGGAGAAGATCTACCCTATTGTATGTATATGGACCACCCTCAACCTCGAGTGACCTTGTAAAATGGGGGTACCTATCTGAAGATGACATCCTATGTGACTGCGGTGCAACCCAGGATGAGAGTCACCTTCTGAAATGCCCACTGATGGAAGAAGGATGCGCCCCAGGGGATCTGATGGCAGGGCGATGGTGGTCGCTGCATATCGGAGTGGCAGGGTTTAAACCAGCCGGACACGTAAACTAACTAACTAACATTACCAGGAAAATTTACAATGTTTTTATTTTATAGAGACACTAGGCACTTTATTAGACCACCCAAACGATGGAGGGACAGCTGGACGTCCTCCTCCCAGGAGCAGGTGCCGAGAACTACAGGACATAGTCCTAGCTGACGAAGAAGAAGAAGAAGAAGACTAGGCACTTTACTAATGAATCCTCCATAAAGATCTGATGTATATGACAGACCACATTTGTAGATCTTTTGGTTTCTATTGTTGATTGTCCTTTTTCATTATGCAGTCAAGCTATATCGAATCTAGAAAGATATACGAAAAATTTTTGCCATGCATTATTTTGCTCATGAATTTTAAAATAATGATTCTCAACTATTCCATAGTGGTGGAGAGTAAAAATCACAATTGAAGGTCATTTTTATTGTATACTTACATACCTCGGTTGAGACTTATCTTTTTCAACTTTTGATTTCACTGAAGAATTCGAATAAACGATGAAAGTTGGAATCATTTCAATATTGAATATTTACACTATTTGTATAAGGAATGTACCTATTCTTTGTGAAAAAAATATGATTAACAGAACATGAATCGGTATATTATTCAACAATTTCTTAAAATAATAATGTATGAATAATGAAGAGAGAGGAGTGTGAAGCTGGGAAAGAGAGGGACAGAGAGAGAGAGAGAGAGAGTAGGTAGGAGATAGATAGGAAGTAGGAACACGTGAAGGGGCGCCAATTAAATTTCTCTTTGTGTCTGTGTCTTGCGGTTTTTCTTACAACGGAGATAGGAATAACTACTAATGAAGGGGTCCTTAACAAAAGGTGGAACATTTTAATTGGTAGACTTTTGAAGAACCACTCATTTGTGATTTTTTTAGGGTTGCCACACCACGCCACTGGAATGGACGAGAAAAAAGAAATACTTCACAAAACGAAGGGTGTTAGATTATTTTGATTGGTTTATACCCTAATACAAGTTGGATCCGTCTGTTATGCTGATTTTCCTATCCGAATCTCCTTTCAGAGTTCACTTAGATTTTGTATTTCGATCTCCATTAGTAAAAACAATAACATAACATGGAAAAAAGGAATTTTATTTTAAAGAAGAAACAAGTACCTACCTATGACAATAAGCTCTTCCTATCAAGATGGACACGATCTTTAGGAATGAAGAACTCGTCTAAGAAGAAAACCTGTAGCTTCAATAATTCTTTTGTTTAAAAAAAATGATACCCTACAACTTGTCATAGGAATCGTTATAGGATTTCAATTTTTTTTTGTGACAAGTCATATCACAATTTACCCATACTATACCCACGTGTGAAGTGTTTGCTCTTATTGATTAAAACCCTTTGGAAATAAAAAAAAACGATGGACCGGGTGGAATGGCGAAATGTTCTTCAGGAGGCCAAGGCTCATGATGGGCTGTAGCGCCATTGGTGGTGAAGATAATAGTGATTAAAACCCCCTAAAAACTTAATCTACTAAATACGTAATCTCCAAGTTGGCATACTTAATTTCGTACAAGATATTATTTGTGAGTTTTTCCATATAAAAAAGTGTGTGTTGATTTGTTGATCTCTTCTTTAGGTTTTGATCCAACCTTTGTGAGAGGTGACTCTGTTAAATTATTTTTTCTGACGCTCTTGAGTCCACCTAACAAACTTTTAATCGAAAATTAAGTAAACCTTAGTCTATTCGTAACACGTCAAAGCAGAACATCACAAAACAGAATAGTGACAAATCAACACATATTTATACTATAAAAATTCTAATACGATTTCAAAGAGATTATGAAAATAGACAACGTCGCATGAGATCCAAACTTTTGGTTAGAATAAGTTTGTTATGTTGTATGTATACTTACGAAACATAGTAAATACATATCCCAGATCTTTTGTGTACAAAAATAAGCAATAATTTATATCTGCTTACTACCAGCACCCTCTGGATTTGCTGATTTTTTCTGTTATATCTTAAAGGACATCTTCGAGGGCCAATGTAAATAGTTTGGGAGAAATAGTGTCACCCTGTCGGACACCTCTTCTAATGTAAAATTTCTTGGATGGTTCATGAAGTTGTATATTGGATGTGGCCTTCTCATAAATATTATTCAAAATTTGGGAATATCTATAGTCAATTCTGCAATTATGTAGACCCTTCATCACCGCCCATGTCTCGACTGAGTCAAAGGCCTTTTCAAAATCTATAAATGCCAATGCTATGGGGATATTATACTCATTATATTTCTGGATTACATTCTTTAGAGTTTGTAGATGGTCATTTGTTCCGAAGCCTTTTCTGAATCCTGCCTGTTCTACTGGTTGGTATGAATCTAGTTTATTTGAAAGTCTGCTGGTGAGGATTTTTGTAAATAGTTTATATAGGTGTGATAATAAGCTGATGGGTCTATAGTTCTCGAGGCGTTTTTGATTTCCTTTTTTATGTAATAATGTAATATTCGCATTGTTCCATTCCTCTGGTATATTACATTCCTCCAGACATCTATTTAGAAGTTGCAGTACCACTCTCTGAAGTGCATCTCCTCCATACTTAATGGTCTCTATTATAATATTATCAGGACCAGGGGCTTTTGAGTTTTTCATCTGTTTAATAGCATGCTTCATTTCTTCCATAGATATGTCAGTGACACAGAGAAGCTGTTAGTGACACAGAGAGCTATGGAGAGAAAGTTGCTGGGTATTTCAATAAGGGACAGAATTCAGAATGTCATAATAAGACAAAGAACCAAAGTAGCCGATGTAGTGGAAAGGGTCGCTGGCCTTAAGTGGAGCTGGGCTGGGCATATTGCCAGATGCCAGGATTCACGATGGACCAAAAAGATCTTAGAATGGCGACCGAGAACAAGCCGAAGAGGTGTTGGCAGACCCCAGGCAAGGTGGTCTGATGACATCAAGAAATGTGCCGGAGGGAGATGGATGCAGTGTGCTCAAGACAGGGAGTTGTGGAGGATCAAAGGGGAGGCCTATGTCCAAGAATGGATAAAAACTGGCTGAAGAAGAAGAAGAAGAAGATCTTAAAGGAAAACGAAAGAATCCAGAGGGCCTTTGTCACTGGAAAATGTATCATCTTTTTTTTTTTTGTAAATGTATCTTTGTGGAAGTCCATGATTATCAATATGAACGATGCTCTGTTCCTTTATAAAATCATTAATAACTTGATTGATTGCCCCGAACTTACAAGCCTAATAAATTATAGAGTCCCTACTAGACCCACCAGACAGAACGAACTTTTCAAAATCACCACGTGTAAAACCAACTCTTACAAAAATTCATTTATCAACCGAAGTTGCTATTCTTATAATCAACTTTTTAACTCAATTGACCCTTTTCATTTAAATATTGATACTTTTAAAAAACAAATCCTTTCCGTATTATATTACCCCTTAACGGCTCCCTAACTTACTATAACACATAAATCCTCTCACACTCACATACACACACACTCACTCACACAAACACACAATCACACGCCATATTATACTAATTTTTAAAATATCTTTTATACTGGATAAATATCTTTATACTACTAAATTTATATTGGATTTTATTTTTTTATTTTGTAAACTACCCATTGCTGGAGATAGGTCACCCGCACATTAATGTTGAAATTTAATGAATCATCGCACGGTCGTAAATGCAGTGCCGTTGTAGGTACCCACTTACAATACATTGATTTTTATGTGACCCCTTCAGTGACGATGTGGCTATATTTTCATTATTTTGTATTCATGCAGTTATATATACATATATATTTTTTTTTTCTCTTATGTTACTTTATATTTTCATATTTACATGTTTTCTATGAATGCGTGTACGTGTTCTATGTGAAGTACTAATATATAATAGTCTGTAATTGGCTCAATTTATATGTAATTGTTTTATATAAAAAAAATTATACAGCTGTTGACTATTTATAAAAATAAAAAAAATAAAAATAAGTATGATATTTGCTCTGTACCTACCGAAATGACTTCATAAAATATTTTCATTTGATTTAGTTACAATACTTACATCTGATGATAAGAAGAGTGCTCTCCCGAAACCAGTAGTTTATAAATATTTCATTAAGTGGTACAAAGCAAAGTACTTTCACTGTCTTTTTAGTAAACCTACATAATATAATTAATTTTTTACTTATTGTCAGTCAGTTCCAGTGTCGGCCATCCGGCGTTTATTATTATTAAAAAAAAAACATATTTACAAAATTTTCGTTCCACGCCTCACTAGGAAAATATGTTCTGATACGGGTCACTTATAATATTCCTGTATAAATATATTATACATTGTCCAGTGCTAGCCATAACAGAAAAAAAACAATATAAAAAAATGTAATGATTATAAAATTGTATAAATCTTGATAATCATAGGCAACAAAATTAATACCGTAAAAAAATAATTGATGTAAAAATGTAATGGTCTTCATAGACACCTCTATCAGTTTTCCGCTACGTAAGAGTTTGATTAAAAGTGACGACGGGCGCATTACCATAGAAAAAGTGCATTCAAAATGGCGGGTCTTTGGAAGAAAGAATCATCAACTGGGTGCAGCGGCAAAATTAGAATGTAGGAAGCGGATGGGGGGTAGTTTTAGATGAGTAGTGAGATGAGGGGGTGGGTACTGGCAAAACTAATTAGATACAACCCCGAAACGTAATATGATACATGACTTGCATAATACGGAGACGGCAATTTAATTAATTTTCTTAGCAGCGGAAATTAAGATGAGAAGATATGAGGTCGGGAAGGATCCGCCAGTGGAAAATCTACACCCGTGGAGGAGGGCAGGGTAGGGGGATGGGGGATATGGGGGGTGGCGGTCAACATTAATTTACAATAACAAGAATAAATTATAGTTTATGAGATTCCCCGACGTTGTTTAAGCTTCAAATTAAAAAAAGGATCTTATAACACGCTCACAAATATTCGCAAAGGTATTTAGATGGTGTGAGGTGGTTTTGTGATGATGGTTTCGCATTATAATTTTGTCTTCTTCTTTTTCAAATGGTGACGGTGTGGCGTGGTATGTAATTGCGAATTATAGATTGGTGATGCAAGATATTTTTTGATCATGCCAGTATTTGAACTCGAGACCACTGGATTACTAACCCAGCGCGCTAACCGCCATGTCACCATCCATCTGTATAAAGATAATGTTTCATCAAAATTAATAAATCAATAAATAAATTAAAGGTAGGAATACTAATGCAGAAATATTAAAAAAAACGAGTGGGTTGTGGCCAACGCTAAACTCCTCACTAACAAGTCATTCTATAAAGTATTCAAATTTTGTATGGAAAATTTCCAACATTTTCATGAAATGAGTTTGTTAAATTATTTTTTATTTAAATATTTTATTATGAAAACTTGATAACTCTTCAATGCCATTTTATGAAAGTGATGTGCCTATTTACGAATTTGAAAACAAAAATTTCAAATTTTAAGTTTCCTGAGCTTGGGGTCACTTTGAAATATTTGACAGTTAAAAAAATTGAGAAGCACTATTCATATATCGTTCAAAATCTAATGGGATCTAATCGAGTATTAGATATACATATTTGCAAAATTTGAATAGAATCGAATGAGTACTTTAGTCTATAATCGATAAAGTAAAAAATGAACACGCCGTACATAGCACACACACACACACACACAGATACATTGTGATGAAACTTTTAGAATACAATCTCAGCATGATACTAGTTGATAATCTGCAAAAAAATACCCTTAAAATTGCGAAATCATAACTCCCCACTATATCCCCTGGGTTAGTGAGGAGTAAAAATCATTAAAAGAGATAAAACTACATCTCATCAAATAAACTTGTATTTGATTTTTAATGTTACAAGTATGAAAAACGAAAGAATCGTAAATTACAATTTTTATTACAAATGACAATTCAAGAAATTTCGATATATAAATAATATTATAATATCTAATAATAAACACTTCCTTGCACCCTGCGAATGTGGCGAATTTATTGCCAAATGGCAATTTCTTCCAACTAACCAGTGTTTCCAGCCCAGACAAGCAATATTTGCGAGAGTAAAGAATTTAAATAAATTTTTCCTCTTTGGCTTATGTGCGGGCGAACCCAGGACGCCCGCACATAAGCCAAACGGCTTACCAACTGTGCCACGGTGGTCGGCATTCATCGCTTTGTTAACAATGAATAAACATGAACGTAATTTTGAATTAAAAGTATTTTGATTTCAAATAAAAAAAAGTTTTCAGTATTATTTATTGCTTTCTATCAAAAGTTTTGAAAATAATAAATTTAGCTACTGGTTCCGGAGCTGATCGTTTCTTAATCAGTCGTAAATGTGTCCATTTGTTTTTACTGTAAATATAACAATTTAATTATGCATTTAATTATAATTTATTTTTTTCTTTATAAATATAAATAAAGATTGGACCGATTCGGCTACTTTTTAATGTTCGTAATAGTATGAATGAGATTTTTAATGAGTCCACAGTGTCACCGTAATACATCTAGTCCGCTATTAAAGGAGTTGACACTCTCAGCAACAACCAGATCCCGAGGCAGCCTGTTACAATCATCCACCAATCTATTACATAGGAAGTGTTTATGTGGATTCTGACCAAACACATTTCTATTCAACTTCAGGCTATGGCCAAGCAAGTGCTCATTTTGATTACGAGTGTATAGTATATATGCGGCAGTTGTTCAATACTTTATATGTCTCAATGAGGTCATCCCTGGAAAAGTGTAAGAACAATAAAAAGACCTGCATATAGCTTTTATTGACTTACAAAAAGCATTCGACAGAGTTCCAAGGGATCTAGTATAGCAGTCCATTAAAGCACAAAAAGTACCAGAAGGCTACGTCGAGATCCTGAAAGATATGTACCGAAACTCTACTACTTGCGTTAGAAGCCCAGCGGGAATGAGCCCCATTTTCAACGTGAAGGTCGGAGTGCACCAAGGATCTGCGTTGAGCCCGCTACTGTTTAACCTGACGATAAATTATCTTACAATACATATACAAAAGCAAACCCCATGGGACATTCTATATGCAGACGACGTGGTGCTAATTCATGATACCATCCAAGATCTACAGCAATCACTGAATCAGTGGCAAATAGCACTAGAAAAAAACGGACTGCGAATTAGCAGAAGTAAAACAGAATACATGTATTGTAATTTTTCCCGAGATACACAGCCCATAACCACACTAAAATTAGATGACACTACAGTAAAACAAGCAGAGCAGTTCACATATCTAGGCTCCGTTCTCACAAAGGACGGAAAGATCGAAAGTGATATAGAGCATAGAATCCATACAGGCTGGTTAAAATGGAGGTCCCTAACTGGGGTACTGTGCGACAGAAGAATGCCAGTCCAGACTAAAGGCAGAGTATATAAGACCTGTGTGAGACCATCTTTGCTCTATGGATCAGAGTGCTGGGCTTCTAGAAAGCAGGATGAGCAGAGACTCCACGTCACCGAAATGAAAATGTTGAGGTGGGCCAGCGGTGTGACATTACTGGACAAGGTCAGGAACGACTACGTCCGAGGCAGCTTCAAGGTAGCTCCCATAGCCGAAAAGATGAGGGAGGATAGATTGCGGTGGTATGGGCATATATGCAGGAGAGATGACTCCCACATTGTAAATAAGGCTCTGCATATAGAGACCGAAAAGCGACGCCCGGGACGACCGCCTGCAACATGGATGTCCACGGTTCACAGCGACATGAAGACGCGGAATGTGACACATGAAGAAACACAGGAGAGAGCAACCTGGCGCATGCGGACTAGGAGAGCCGACCCCAAATAATGGGAATAAGGCGAGGGAAAAGAAGAAGAAGAAGAATGAGGTCATCCCTCATCCTTCTTACTTTAAGTGTTGTCTGTCCCAAGTCTTGGAGCCGCTCCTTATATGTCCAATCCTTAAGCCCCGCTCCCTGTTTGGTGAACCTTCACTGCACTCTCTCCAGCAGTGCAATGTCTTTCTAAAAATATAGCGACCAAATTTGCAAACCATATTTTAATAGCGGCCGGACATAAGTCATACACTTTTACCAGAATTCTGGGCTAATATTGTTATATGTATGAAATTTTGTTACTATGGCCGACCGCTGTGGCACAGTTGGTAAGCCGTTCGGCTTCTGTGCGGGCAACCTGGTTTCGATCACTACAGCAGAGGAGAAATTGATTTAAATTCAATTCTCACACAAATATTTCTTCTTTGTTAGTTGGAAGAAATTGTCATACGGCCATAAAATCGCCAATTGTGCAAGGTGCAAGGAAGTGTTTTTTATTATTATTATTATTTATTTTATTATTATTATTATGTACAGCATAGTTAAATTGTGAATCAAGCCAATATTTTACATATTGACGAAAAATTGATTCATTTATATATTTTCAATTGAATATGGTTCTGCTGTAAGTTCATCGTAATCTTTTCATTGTTTTATCTCAAACATATTTACAAATTTCTTCTTAATTTCGAGCCATGGCCAAATTCCTCCTTCAACTTCTCCTGTCACTCGTTGCGACCATCCAGTTTGGCACATTCAGAAGTTGGGACGATATCATCAACATCATCTTCCCATCGCATCCTCAGTCTCCGACATTTTTATTTGGCTCTTGGATATTCCTCTAGGACTCTTTTTGTTATACACACGATGATGGCATTCTCTGGAAATGCCCGGCCCGCCTCAGCCTGCTTAGTCTTATTTGTTCAGAGTTTGGGATCATAATACCTATATTATGTTGTACAACTCATCGATGAATCTAATCCTCCATATTTGTCCATCATTCATGGGTCCCAGGATTTTACGCAGCACTCTTCTTTCAAACATACATATGTACTTACAGATTTACTTATATGAAATAAGGTGAGTTTTGATGTGTCATACAGTATAGTTATATCTTGAACAAATATCTTGACCTGGCTTCCGGGTGTGCAGATTTGTGTCTTTTTACTTCGTTGGTATACGTAAAAATCGCCCTCCTTCTCGGCGAAATGGCTCAAGATATTTAGCGACAACTATAGCAATATTTTCAGCATCGCAAACTGTAGGAACGGGATGGATTGAATGATCATAAGCGACGATAGGGAGTGAATAAACATTGCAACGCATTTCTGGTACCAGCTAGTGATAGAAATATAAGTATTTGTTTTTAGGTTTGCCGTAGTTTATATACATACATACACTGCCTCAATATGTTTTAAGGGTGAGAAGATTTGAGAGGGTTAATTAACAGAATTATGGCGATTAATTTAAGATACCGAGCAAAGGGTAATAACTCCATTACGTCACTATACTCATATGTATGTACTTTCAATATTGTTTATATCACATCAAATAAACTATAAACATGAAGTAAGCAGTCAACGACACTTGAATGGCTTAATATTATTTTATTCCGAAAACGAATTTGGGATTTAAGTTTAATCCGAGAATGACGCTGTTTTTTTTTGTACTGTCGAAACTGGCTATGCATCGAATTATAGTCAAGTTGGAAATAGTAAGTAAGACATAATAATAGGTATTTTAAATCAAATAAATGATTTGGTCTACATATATATTTTTTCCTGAATCCAGGACGACCGTTTCAGCTTATTAGGCCCTTATCAACTGGTAAACATAGAAACTCTGCTTTTTTTGTTTCTATGTTTACCAGTTGATAAGGGAATAACAAGCTGAAACGGTCGTCCTGGATTCAGGAAAAAATATATATGTAGACCAAATCATTTGTTTGATTTAAAATACCCATTATTATGGAATTCTACATATTCAACACCGTCAGTATTGACAAAATTAAAAAAAGTAAGTAAGACCCTTACACTTTATATAAATTATTTATTGATTCATATTTAGCCTGTAGGGGCATTAATGTAGTCTGTCGCTATATATTGAAGCTATTAATTAAAAGCTTTTGCAATAGATTACTTTGAACTTAAATTAAGATAAGCAGTAAAGAAATTGAAAGACTCGGTGTATATTTACAATTCACAATTAATTAAATACGTATACCACAATATCAACTTTCACATTAATTAAAGAACAAATAAAAATTGAGCATTTTCGAAATGTAAAATTTCACGGCAGATGTTAGTAACTACGATGATCTGTCAAGCGCTGCCTGTCCTTTTATACTATCAAGGAGGTAGATAACTGAGTACATGCCGGGTCAATGTCCACGGCGTTTCTCGAACGTTCTTCCTTAGAAAAGTACCTCTTGTTGTATTGTTGTCGATCTTCTGGTAGAGGTGACCTCGTCCTAATGCAAATTGCACGACAGCAAAATGCACTTGCGAAGAATGTTGCTATTCGCCGCATATAAATACCATCTCGGCATATCCCACAATGTGAGGTATAATAATTAGAAGAAGAATTTATAAAGCGCAGTTTAGTGATACAAGATCACTCCAAGGCCACTATATCTTATTTGTTGGCTCACACAAACTAATCAGTATTTAGTAGTCTAACGAAAGTGTCAATGCTTAGAGTACCACTTATGTCAAGGGACAATATATTCAACTTTAAAGGTTCGTTCACACTGAAACCGCGATCATACTGAGCCGCCTGATTTACTTTGTCTAATTATTTTAAAGAGTTGGTACTCTGTGATCCACATGATCTCAATTTAAGCTGTATTCCTGATGGAACATTCTTTTGACACAGTTCTTGAATGAAATTTGGAGCTAATTTGTTCAAAGCCAGAAATACATACCTTATAGCCAGTATAGTTCGTTAAGAAGATGTGTTATGTGACATCTTTTGTTAGCTCCTTGTGATGAGTTTCATCGTATGTTTTTGTGTGTATGGCGTAGGTACTATGCATAATGACTATGGGTTCTTAACGATAAATTTGTATAAACTTGACTGTCAAATTCTTTGTGATTTCATCTGTTGAAATTATCAAAATGGTCTCCCATTCTGGAAATTGAGATATTATTATTTTTCTTAAAATAATCTTTACAGATACAAAAAAGAAACTAATGTCAATATAAAAATATGTATTTAGTATCCGTTTACATTATGAACGACAAAATATTTGAAAATCAACGATGTCGTTCGAGACAGGTCTTAAAACTTGTAGGTACACGCTGTTTCTGTTATCCCTGTAAAAAGTTTCTTTGTTTTGTTAAAACGAAGACATTTATTTCAAATTGAAACTATTCATAATCCTGCCGGTTCAAATAATGGTTTAAATTAGATATTTTTAATTTAGTTGGTTAAATTAATATGTTGATAATCTAATGATGTCGGTATCTCTTTCTCTCTTATATCTTTCCTCTTTCTTCTTCCATCGTTCTCTCCCTGTCGCTTCATAATTTTATTTAAATTAATTCCATGATACAAAGGTGGCGAGGTTAATTCGTCAACTTCTAAATAAATAATAATTTACTAATCAAAATAGACTTTTTATTCCTAGGACGTGGAACCCGCTCCACACGTTACGAATTAATCAAAAATCAAATCAAATTAATATAAAAAAATAACCATTCAATTTTCCAGAAGTTTTAGGACTACAAAAATTTAATACTAAGAATTTTGAATTTTTGTTCCAGTCAGAGGTAATCAACATTTTGATTTTATTTTTTTATAATTTGTATAAATATAGACAAATACACAAATTGATTTTTATGGAAAATTTTCAAGGTTTCTCAAACATTTTTACTAAGAAAAACATTTTATGGCTATTTTATGTGTACCCCAACTAGATGATTTAATTTTCTAAAAAAACATGTCCTTTATAGCTGTAAATCGCAAATTTTTGTTAAAATTTTTTGTAAAGTTTGAATTTAGTGACGAGATTGTTTAATACAAGTTATAAGGTAGTATACACAATCTACACGGGAACTCTCAATAGTTTGATATTTGATCTCCAAAATACATACATAACATCCAGTTATTCTCATATTCGGGGTAGGATATAAGGACCGACCTCCACACTATCCTAACTTAACGTACCTACATGTAAACAAAACATCTTAAAATATCAAATATTTTGGCAAACTTTTCAACATCTCAATAGAAACGAAGTTATCACCAATTATTACTTATCACTGGTATTTAAAATTCTGAGGAAGAAACAAAAATTTCCTACCAATGTGCATTATGGAGTTATTTATATTATTCAATTTACTAGGTTCATTGATATTTTTAATTGAAGTATACAAAAAATGACTATCATATCACTTAAATGTTGACTTTAGTATTCAATCTAAGTTTACATTAATTTAGTCATAATTAATAGATGTTCATTGTGTAAATAAGTGTAATTTTGTACTCAGGTTTTATAGGTATAGATAATTTAAAGAAAAAATAATTATGTTTTTTAAAGTCTTTGTTTTTCATTAATTGTAAATTATTTTTTATTAGAAAGTGTAATTTTTAATGTAAGCGATGGCGTCCTAAATTCAATTCAAGCAAGGAGAGGTTTATCAAAAAAAAACCCAAATTTGTTTTTTGTGCACCCATATATTTTTTTTCTAGATGTTAGGCGATAGCTATAGTTGGAAGAAATAGATTCGGAAATAAACTCGCCACTTGCACTGGATGAAGGATCTTTACGATACATTAAATTTGACATATTATGGTTTGAACAAATTACATTTAAATTATCATAGCTTTGTTGCCTCACGCTATGCTTCCTTGGAGATTCGGATAAGTTTTTGGAGAAGTTTTTTTTGGCAAGTCACTTGCACAACACTGTGTTTCTTATTTTAGGTCAAAAAATGAAATACATTCCTACTACACGCGTTATTTTTAGACTTTATTTTTGATATAGAAAATAAAGAGTTCTTCCTCCGTATACTCCGTGATCAATGAAAACAAAAATTCCATATACCTATTAGTACTTATACTTTCTTTAATTTCAAGTTGGATATTTCATTTCAATGGACATTTCATTTGAGGAATCCATTGGGTAGTTTTTTCAACACATTGGGTTACAGTGGCTCTGATCGGGATCCTCTGCAGTGCGTCTTACTTATGTCTTCTACACTTGGCAGTTTGACCACTTCAAGAAACTCGGAGTGACCCACATGAAACCTAGAATCCTCTTTGGAAATGAAATTCTGCAGATTTTTATCAAATGTTCACCACATTAATTTTTAAAAATAACGTACAACAGATTCAAAGGCTTACCGTACGCAGGTATTGTATTGAGTTTAAATGTTTGATAAATTAATAGATTTTTTATCTAGAAAGACAGGAAAGGAGATGGATGTGGTCTGCCCAAGATAGGGAGCTGTGGATGTCTCAGGAGGAGGAAAATGTGCATTACTGGACGAAGGAGGGATTACAAAGAACAAGATAGTAAAATTAACGCTCAGTAATTGATATATCATTTAGGAGAAATAAAATCTGACCGTTAGGACAGCGAATGGTTTTTTGATGAAAATCATCATAATTTGTGTTGTCTTCCTCACGATCGTGGCCAGCCTCTCTTCTCGCCATCATGATGTTGTATATATTGTACTCCTCCATTTCTCCCGACACACTGCCGTCCTCATGGCTCCAACCACCCACTAGAATTATTTTCAATTTGAAATTAAACTATAAGACAGCCAAAAATTACGTTTGTAACTTTAGTAATGTGGACTCTGAATTTTCTAATAATCTTATAAAATCAATTGGTAAATGTGGAAGTGATTTGATTCATGAGTTCGAGCCACTGTAAAGTCTGTATTTTTATTTAAATAAAATAGTGTTCTAGGTGTAAGGACAATCAATTAAGTTCTGGTTATTCCAGTGGGGTTGATCATTTGACTTCATATCTGTTCAAGCAAAATAGTACCACTTTGGCTGTGCCCCTCACCCACATGATTAAACTCAGTATTGAGACAGGCAAATCTCCTACACATTGTAAAAAGGCTCAAGTCGTACCATTGTACAAGGGGGGTGATAAATCTGACGTTAGCAACTAAAGACCAATAGCCTTACCAAATACAGTGTCTAAAGTTATTGAGAAGTTTTTAAAAACACAGATTATAACGTACTTGAAAAAAAATATCTGCCAATCGATATGGCTATGGATTTCGCGAGGGAAAAAGTACTTATGATGCATTGCTAAGGATTCCAAACACTATGACTAAAAATTTTGATATTGGTAATAAATGTCTGGCTGTGTTTTTAGATTTAACCAAGGCTTGTGACACTATATCGCACGGTTTGCCTCTTAATAAACTAGAAGAGAGCTTCTTAAGAGAGCTTAAGAAACTAGGAATCAAAAGAGAATCATTGTTGTGGTTTGAGAATTAACTCTTTATATAATTATTTAAAAGACAACACAGTCGCGTTCAGTATGGTCACAGTCAGTATGGTGTTCCTCAGGGAAGAGTGCTAGGTCCTGCAATATTCCTGATATATCAATGATTTTTGTGGTCTGAATGTCAGTGGTGAAATCATCACATACGCTGATGAAACTGTACTCATTTTTCATGCCCCTACTTGGGATCAGACCTACAGCACATTTGCAGTTATTAGATACCTCAGGTACCCACCTGTAGGTTACTTTGGCATGGTATATATATTATAGTTCTGTGTCCATATATATTTCATTGAAATTCATTAATTTACGTTTTTTTTTTAAATTTTGTTATGTAGGTGTATAATAACACTGTCTTATGTTAAATGTTATGTTATGTTAAATGTAATGTTATGTTATGTTATGTTTATGTTAAATTGTTCACTTCAATACGGCCAGCCCCAGTGATGTCAACAGTTGAATATCATTTTGTATTCTGTAATCTGTAAAGATAATAAAATAAATAAATAAAAAAATACATGTCTTCAAAATTATTATAGCTTAGGTACATATTTTTGATTGTGTGTATTATTTTATAAATAAGTAAGATTGAAGTCAGAAATAAATGAATAGCTTAATCAACCATTGATTTTCACACTGTAAAAGAGTTCTTTTCCTTTTCAAGTAGTTTGCATTTTAATTGCTCGCTAACGTAAAAACCAAAGGTGATGTATTCGTTGACTAAGTGGCCAACTACGAGTAGCAAGACATGAAGCATCCTCTTGCTGCGCGGAATTACCCCTTGCAAATAATTTGCATCCTTTTAAATGTGCCACTCGGCATTTTAATTCTCGCCTGGGGATCTTGAAATTTATTAAGTATATTAAAATAAACCATCAACATTTGCATCAGATCAAAAGGTGGAGATAAGGGAAGGAGAGAGAGAGAGAGATGAAGTACCTATGAGAGAAAGAGAAAGATAGAACCAGGAGTTAATTTAGTTTTTAAAACGTATTAAAAGGATTCTCCCGATAGAAACACAACATAGATAATGAGATTCGGCGAATACTTATATTGAATGGGAGATTTGAATTCTTATACAATGTATTACTATTTATTGTTTCATTTGTAGCCGTGTTCACAGTGCACCATTTTGAACTTCATATCCCTATAAAAGATGGGTGATGGCAGAGCGGTTAGCGCGCTGGGTTGGTAATCCAATGGCCGTGAGTTCGAATCCTGTTACCAATGCATATGCTTAATTTAGGGAATGTATGAAAATGTATATTTATTTATTTATAAACGGCACAAATTGCCTTTTACATACTTCTTCTTCTTCTTGTTAGCCTACTCCCGTCCACTCCTGGACGAAGGCCTCCTCCATTTCTCTCCACTTTGCTCTGTCTTGAGCTGCCTGCATCCAGTTTATACCAGCATATCTTACAATGTCGTCTCTCCATCGCAATGGTGGCCTCCCCACGCTCCTGGTTGCTGCTCTTGGTCTCCATGTTATGACTCTTTTTGGCCATCTGTAATCTGAGCTTCTGGCCACGTGACCTGCCCACCGCCATTTAAGAGTTGCTATACGTTTGGCGACATCTATAATTCTTGTTTGTTGCCTAATTATTTTATTCCGCACTCTATCTCTCAAGGTTATACCCAACATGGCTCTTTCCATGGCTCTTTGAATAATCCTTATTTTTTCCATGCTTCGTTTGGTCAGTGTCGCAGTCTCTAAGCCATATGTTGCTACTGGTGATATGCACGTTTCGTATACATTCCGCTTAAGGTTTATGGGTATTTTGCGGTTTTTAAGTATATGACCCATTTTTCCAAAGGCTGCCCAGCTTAGTCCAATTCTTCTTTGGACTTCAGCAGTTTGGTTTTCTCTGCCCGATTGTATGGTGTGCCCCAAATATACATAGTGTTTTACATTTTCAATTTGGTTGCCGTCCACCATAATTTGAGAGCCTTGTGTGCCCATAACCTTCGTTTTTGCCAGATTCATACAGAGGCCTACCTTCTTAGATGCTTCATTCATTTCTTGTAGCATTCTAGCCAGTTCCTCAGGCTCACTACTCAGGATTATAATATCATCAGCGAAGCGTAAGTGATTTAAGTATTTACCATCGATGTATATTCCCCTTGATTCCCAATCCAGGCTTTTGAATGCATATTCCAGTGCCAGCGTGAACAGCTTTGGAGATATTGTGTCTCCTTGTCTGATTCCTCTTTTGACTCGTATCTTTTCTGTTTTCCAATCATCGTTCTGCACGTGGTATCCCCTGCTTTTACATACATACATAAAAAACATATTGATGATAAAAATATATAGAATGAGAAAAAAAATAATTAGCTATATACCTACTTGCAAAAAGAAAAAGAAATATGTCCCTAAACAGTTTAACAATAAATTCAAGAATAAAAAAAAACAATAGATATAAGCAAACATAAAAAAAGAAATACATATGAACTAAAAATAAACCAAAACATTAAATAAAAAAGTATTATGAATACAAAAAATAGCAGTAGACGCAGTGTCATGTAAATCTGCTTATACAAATATAGTAGACCTCGTTATAAATAAACAAAAAAATAACCATTTTACAATCGAAAATATACAAATCCGCACTGAAAATATCACAAGTTGTTTCTCTCATTAAAAAAATGTGTATATCGTCCGTTTATATTTATATTTGGACAGCATAAAAATGCCACCTAAATGTGAGTATTCATTCCCAATATTACGGAGACGCCTGACTAGCGAGTGATATTCTGTCTGTGTGCAAGTTTGTGTACTTGTTTCAAGGACAAATTCATTCTTTTCTAATAAAAACCCCAAAAATCCGCATATATAATGACTTCGAGGGAAGAGTGCTACTTAGGATACTGGGCCCCGTGAATGTTGACGAAGCCTATTGAATATGATATAACAACGAGCTATAAAATATCTACAAAGCTCCCAAGCTACCTGTTCATGTTGGAATGAATAGAATGAGGTTGGTTGGACTCGTCCAGATAATTCAGTCATCACGGATACCCAAAAGGATTCTGGAAGGATATCCAGGAGGAAGAAGGAAGATGGGCAGTCCAAGGCTACGATGGAAGGATGAAGGATGAACGTAACCCAGGTGCTTGATGAAGGCCAAGTATAGATATGGGCTGTAAGGGCATCGAAGAAGAAGATGAGGATGTATAATAATATATTTAAAGAAATAATGTGGGAATTAGTGACTCGGCAAGATATCTGAATCCTGAGTTCAATTAACGGTGGAAACTGTTCTGGAAATCTGGATTTGTGAGACTGTTTACATTTTTCTTAATATTTAATTTGATATTTTGTTATTTGTGAGATGAGGCTGCTGTATGGGGATACCTACACGCATGTGTCATATGTATCCTATTTCAATGTAATGCACCACCGCACACCTGTCGTTGGTTTCAACACATTGTGGGAAATGTCGTGATGGTTTGAATGAGAAAACAGAAGATTTTTATCACACAATGTTAAAAAAATTTACTAATATTTTTGAGTTTTTTTGGTTGTTTTTTACAATGTTTTTTTGAATTTGGTATTTGAAACAATTTTACAACTGATGAGCTAGATTAATAATTTACATCTTCAGTCTGTTTATTTACTTCTTTTCAGTAAATAACTGTTTTATAACTAAACTAGTTGCATGTAACACATGAGATCCAACTGTCGATAGCGATAGTAGGTATAGTTGAAGAATAAGAATCAAACTATAAACCCATAAATACAAATTATTTAATATTTTTTGATATTTGATTTTCTATACAACACATGTACCAAGGTATGTATGTCAAGATAGGATAGTATGGAGGTCAGTCCTTTTTTCTACCCAGAATATGAAAACAGCATGACGGTATGTATGTATGTTTGAAGATTTAAGTATCAAACTATTAAGTCTTCTTACATATTGTGTGCCGACTACCATACAAATTGTATGAAGCGATGTCGTCACTAAATTCAATTTTTATAAAAATTGTTTAAAAAAATTTTAGTTTAACTTGTTCAATAATGATATTTTTTTATAGAATCTAGTTGGGGTGTTTCGGCTTTTTTCGATATTTTTAAAAAATTTGGAAATATAGGCAGTTAAACTCATAAATTTATCATAAATTTTTTTTTTCTTGATAAAAAATGTTTGAGAAACCCTGGAATTTTTTAGAAAAAACTGTTTTGAGATTTTGTATTTGTCTACATTTGTACCAATTTTCAGCGTTCTAGCTTATATGGTTTCTGAGATATATGGAAAAATAAAGTAAAAATCAAAAGTTGATAACCCCTGACTGAAACAAAAATTCAAAATTCTGAGTATAAAAGTTTTGTAGGCCTATAACTGTTTATATATTCTAAAATTTTGGGCTCTGTAAATTGAGCGGATCAAAAGTTATAAGGGGGGGGGGACACACACACAGACACACACACAAACACACAGGCACACGAAATGTTCTACTCCGAATTCTGAGTAAATCCGTGTATGGAACATATATGCTGCGAAGCCTCTAAGTTAGTGTTTTTTGACTTCAAAGTTGGAAAAGCCGTGAAAAAAGTAGACCTTTGCATACAATTCTCGCGTATCCTGGCTTGAAACATTGTCGATATGTTAAGAGAACAAAGTTCTCCTGAACAAATCGACAGTTGGATTATTACTAGCCAACAATGTTTAAATAAGAAAAGCATGTGAAATAGAGGACATCATTCGGTGGAGTAGATCCAGAAGAAGACATTGGAGGGACCACGTAGTCAGGATGGACAGTGATAGACGAACTAGCCCCAGTTCTCACTAAACTCTTCAAACTCTCGTTTAAAATTGGTATTGTCCCATGTGACTGGAAAAAAGCGGTCATCCACCCAATTCCCAAAAAAGGTGATCGCTCCAACCCATCTAACTACCGACCCATCGCTATTACATCTGTACTCTCCAAAATAATGGAAAGGGTACTAAACACCAACTTGATCACATACCTCGAAGCAAACAAAATTTTAAGCGACCGCCAATATGGATTTCGTGGAAATCGATCTTGTGGCGACCTACTCGCGTATGTGACATCCGTTTGGGGTCGAGTTATGGAACGCTTTGGATAAGCTCAAACTGTCGCCCTTGACATCTCTAAAGCTTTCGACCGGGTTTGGCATCGAGGTCTCTTAATGAAACTCCCTTCTTATGGACTACCCCAGTCTCTGTGTACTTGGATTGCGAATTTTTTAAAAGATCGCGAAGTCATAACTGTAGTGGACGGTTGCTCTTCTTCTCCCCATTACATTAATGCGGGAGTCCCTCAAGGGTCCATTCTATCTCCAACCCTATTCCTCCTACATATTAATGACTTGCTCTTACGCGCCCCCATCCACTGTTACGCTGATGACAGCACAGTCCATAACAATTTCTCTTTTGACAAACCTCCTAAACAGAGTGAAATATCAGAAGCCCGGAAAGACCTTCATCAAAAAATAAATAGCTACCTCCACTCAATCAATACCTGGGGTGAAAGTAATCTTGTTTCATTTAACGTCTCAAAAACCGAAGCCTGTCTAATTTCTGCGAAGAGAAACCCCAATGAATTGCAAGTGTCTTTTAACGGAAGCACCCTACCTAACAGCAGCTCTATCGACCTGCTTGGAGTATCTATAACGAACCAATTACACTACAAGGGCTCCATCGAAGCTAAGGTGAAACTCGCCTCCAAAAAATTGAGCGTACAATATAGAGCGCGTAGATATTTTACTAAGACCCAGATCTGTATACTCTACAAAGCGCAAATACGTCCAATTATTGAATATGGCAGTCACCTCTGGAGTGGCGCCCCCCAATACCTACTGAATACCCTCGACGCTGTCCAAAGGCGTGCTATACGTCTGATTGATGATCCATCACTGACTGATGGATTGCAATCTCTAGAACACAGACGCAGAGTCGGTATTTTAAGTTTATTCTATAGATACTACCACGGGAATTGCTCAGAAGAACTTGCATCTTTGGTCCCTCCTCCACCCACTCGCAACAGAGTCACTCGCTTCACTCAATCTCAGCACCCATCCACAGTGGACCTTCAACATATACGAACAAGTCGTTTCTCGAACTCCTTTATTAATACAGCAGCCCGACTGTGGAACGATCTTCCAAATTCTGTGTTTCCATCTTCGTACAACCCGGGTCTTTTTAAAATCCGAATTAATAAACTCTTTTCTAGATTGCAAACCCCTCCCAACGCTACGTAGTGCGCTTCTTCGGAAGAGTAAAATGGACCCAAATCCTAATAGCTGGCGTCCCCTACGTAGACATGTTAAAAAAAAAAGTCTTGCGTATATAGCAGCAAATGAAATCCCTTCTGGTCGCCATCTAACCGGAACATCTCCTAAGAGATGGAAGGATAGTGGGACTTCATCATCTCAAGAGGCCCCATGTAGATAGGTCTACTAAAAGTTTTTATAGAAGTTTTTCTTCTTTTGAAAAAAAAATAATATTATTGAACAATATGTTGAGCAGTAGGTATAAGAAAAATAATAATAAAAAAGAGAACAAAATGTGAAAAAGAGAGGATAATTAGTGTGAAGGATAGAGCAAGATTGAGTGTTATGGGACAGCTTTTAAAAATATCTATTGACTTAAGAAGAACTGTGGTATTAATCTTATATTTGCAGATCATTTTGTATTTTTTTTTGTTTTGTATTTACATGTCCCATTTGTAAGGAACTACAATGATTTTTTGGAGCTGTGTTCAAGTGTTGGTTCAGTGGAGAAGTGTCCCAATTAGTGGATCCTCCTAGACTTTGCTTCTAATTAGAACTTCGCCTCCGGTGTTACTTTCTCTTCAAAAATTCATTCAAAAGTGTTCCTCGCAAGCACTTTTGCTTAATCAAATACTTCATAAGTTTCGTTTAATCAAAATGTTATTTGATGTACCTACGTAAAAATCATTAAAAATATACCCACCTATGTATGTACATATATTCAATGATTTTGTTTTGAATTTAGAACAAAAATTTCCAATTAAGAATCACAGATTAAGAATCACAGAATTGAGCTATTATACAATATACTTTACACTAGTTGCATGTAACACATGAGATCCAACTGTCGATGGCGATAGTATGTTGAAGAATGCTTACCAAACAATAAACCCTTAAATCCTAATTATTGGATATTTTAAGATATTTCGTTTTCCTTACAAAACATGTATGTCAAGTTAGGATAGTGTGGAGGACAGTCCTTTTTTCTACCCGGAATAAGTAAACAGCTCGATAGTATGTATGTTTGGAGATTAAGTATCAAACTATTGAGAGTCCCCTTAGATATTGTGAAGTGTATACTGCCATACAAATTGTATGAAATAATGTCTTCGAAATCGAAACGAAAAACCATGACCTGGCCATACAAAATCTCGCACATCTTGGATTGAAACATTGTCGATCTGTTAAGAGAAATTAATTCTCTTGAACAAATCGACAATTGAGTAATAATATTAAAGTAAAATAAAAAAAGAAGTGTTTTCTCTATATATTTAAGTAAAATTTCAATACCTATATTTTTTTTTGTTTTCTTAAATTACAAAAGAGATAAAAACATTTTGATTTTGAAAACCGCATATCAAAGTTTTGTACCTACACTATAGATTTTCAAATGTAGGTATATGAAGATTTTCTTTACAAAGCCAAAGTAATACTTGTTTCCTGATTTTGATATATTATAGCACAACCATATTCTTAATTTAGGAAATGTTAATGCACCTATTTTCAAAAAATTATGTCGGAATTAGTAACTCAGTTATTTGCTTGTATATTTACTGGCTTTTTGTTTTCTCACGAAATTGACTGTTTCCCGAATTTAATAAAATAAAAATAAGATATCTGACTCCCGAGATTGTTTCCGAGTTCAATTACCGGTGGCCACTGTTTTTTTATGTTTTAAATCTGGATTTTTGAAACTGTTTACATTTTTCTAATACCTATTCATTTGATATTTAGAATCTGTTGAGACTGGTGTGTGTGGATACCTACACGCACGTGTCTTGTTTCCTTTTACAGGGCAATGCAACTAGCGTCTACAATCCGCATTCACCATTCCGCATTCTGTTTCCGGTTGGCTCTCTGATTGGTTGAGATCTCGTGGTATTAAGTCAAACGAGCTGCGAAATTTAAAATTAAATGCGAAAATCCAAAAAAAAGTACAATTATTTATAATTCAATTTATAAAGCAACTCGCTCACGCGAGTCGCTGTTATTTTATGAACAAACTTAAACCTAGCCTAAGAATGCAGAAAAGAAAAGCTGGGACTAGACGCTACTGTAATACACACCCGCTCACCTGTCGATGGTTGCCCCACATTGTGAGATATGCCGTGATGGTACGTATGTATGTATGGAGATTAGGTAATATGAGCTTGTTAAACAATGACATCTTCACAAAAAGAACTGGCTTCTTTTTGTAATTTTTACTATTTTGTTATTTTGATATTCATATTAATAAATAGATTTCTCAGAATGATATTGTACATAGATATACATACCACCACGTCGATTCCCTATTTTGGGTAGGCAGAGAGAACCGATAGCCAGACCTTTTTATCTTGACATCCATGCTTTGCCTCATTTACCTACATCCATGCATCACGTCATACATGCTCTCCTATTATTCTGACTTCGTAAATTACCATCTTCAAAATCTTGTTGATGATCATGCCAGCTCTTTCTCGGCTGGCCCCTACTTCTCATTCCACTGTTTTCAGCCTTATATTATATACTTTCGTTATCAGGCGTTCATCGTTCATTCTCTCTCCATGTCCGAACCATCGCAGAGCATTTATCTTCATTCTAATCACAATATCTCTTTTAATATTGCATTATCGTCTAATATCCACATTACTAGATTGTTATCATAGATTGTTTTGTCACAAATTCGTCTTAGTGTTAAATTTACTTTCATGCGTCTTCTGCCATATCCATGTCTCACTAGCATACATGCTTTTTGCAATACTGCATACAAAGTATGTATTGTGTAAACTATTATACCTATTACAAGTCTGCATTTATTTGTTTTAGATTCTCGTTAGATTTAACATCATTAGTGATTTAGAGACGAGATGAGATATATATGTATATACTAAAGTCCAACTAACTGTGCATCGCCTCATGGCCGGTAGCAATTATTTCCCTCTTTTGTTAAGTCTTCAAAATGTTTGCCTTCAGTTAAAAGTTTGTTTTATCAAATGAATTTACGTAGTACGTAATGACTTGGATGTAAAGTTTTAATGGCGTGTATAATGCAACTGATTTACAGTGCAAAGGAAATGTCTGATAGACAAATACTACCTAAAACTTTCTCTAGCTAAAAATACATTAATTATTTTGTGAATACGACATGACAAGAAATGAGGACAAGAGAAAAAAATAGATAAAGAAAATTTTCAATAATACGATGAAATTGATCACGTACATATCGGAATATCATAACCATAATAGAAAAAATTGCACAAAAGCCGAATAAATGTAGTTGTAATGAGGAGACTGACATATTGAGTTTGTTTGGTCATTTGGGAATAACCGCTGTGTCATCACCCATCTAATATATAATTTAAAACATTATCTAATGTATTTAAAACACACCCAAAATACTTATGTCGTATACATACGAAAATACAAATAATTTGATTAAGCTAGACGTATACATTTAGTGATTTGGCGGATATTTTGTGGTGGTTAATTTTACCCATATTTGAATTATAAATTAGCTATAAACCACTTGTTTTTTGAGTCACTTCGCGACATGTTTCGGAAATTCGGATCATTTTAATATGGTTAGACGTATACAATTTATTGACAGGAGGAAAAAGGTACAATTTAAACAAAATTATAATAAAAGTTGACGAAGAAACATTTATATTTTTTTTATATTTAATAAACTATAATATCTATGAATAAATATATACAACTTTCAAAAATTTCATTGATAGGGAACTCAATAAAAAGGCATGATAGGTGAACGTTGCCCAAGCGCATAAAGTGATCACGTAAACCAGCCGATGACAGGTCGTAGGCCCTGTAGGTGCCTTGATTTCCCGGTTCTCCCTTAATTTTCCAACTTCGTCCCTTTTGAGTTATTAAAAAAAAATCATTGAAAGTTTATTCTGTTATTCTCCTCAATTCATCTGGGAGACCATTAAAATGTTTTTTGCTTATGTATGTTGAATGGTCTTGTATCATGATTATTTGAAGATATCCTGTAGACCAGCGGTTCTTAACCTTTTTGGCTGGCGACCCAAAATACAATATATTTGAAGCCCGCGATCCTAATGTTTTATATTATTTTCCAGTGATAATAAAACGGATTATAGGATGTTATTAAAAATATAAAAATACACAACATTATTGAATTTTTCTTTATTGAAATGAAACAATGCAGCATTGTAATAAATAATTAGTGACTATCCTGGTGTTGTATTTTTGAGCAAAGAAGATGTATACGTGAACTTAAGTTTACAGAAAGTGCACACCGCACGTCATGCTGAGGATCCAATCTATTTCTGTATTTATTTTTCATGACAGCAAGGCACGAAAATCCTGTTTCACATAAATAAGTAGTTGGGAATGGTAGCAGGGCTTTTTCGAGAATGCCAAATATGCGAACTCCCAAGAAAATTATGACTGGTCATCCAGGTGGAAGAAGGAAAATAGGAAGACCCAGGTTGCGATGGGAGGACGAGGTGAGGAGGGATGCAGTACAGCTCTTAAGCGTTACGAACTGGAGGACGGCAGCTGAGGACAGACGGGATTGGGGGCAGAAGTTGAAGGAGGCTAAGGCTCGACTTGGGCTGTAGCGCCATCGAAGAAGAAGGCTATTTCTACCAGTGAAGTGACATCGATCGACCTATTGATCAAAATTAAAAATATTCGATATTTAAAATGTATCGAAAAAAGAAATTTAACCTCTTCATTAAAGTCGTTTGGGGATTTCCCGCGACCCATCTCAAATTCTCTCGCGACCCGAATTTGGGTCGCGACCCAAGGTTAAGAATCGCTGCTGTAGACTATTGTTCTGACGGGGTGCTGATTTCGTTTAATTAGCCTGGCAGTGATGTCACAGCACGAATCTCAGATCAAATCAGGGAGTCTTGTAGGAGCAAATTGTGCTATGACTTATCACAAAAAATATATGATATAACTTGTCATGTGATAAAAATTATGTAATTACATAGATAGGAAAAGTTTTAGGATTTCACATTTTTTTGTAACAAGTCATATAACAATTATTTCATCTCTAAACCTCCAAGTCTTTTATTATTCTGTTTCGTCCATATATTTGTACTCAGCAAATTTATTTCTCTGTGAAGTTGACAGTGGGCAGATATTGAGAATATCCTGTATTCTCAGTAGATTCGGTCCAAAGAAATACAGAAAATAGAAGAAGCTTCGCGAGGAGTTATGTCGAGTAGACAACATTTTTAAATATGGACACAACCTTCAGGAATAAAGAATATGATCAAGAAGAATAATAATCTTGTACATGAATATTACAACTTTTCCACTTTTTGATTTGCTTTGATTTAAAGTTAAATATCAACCAAAACTTAATATATGTATTATAAATGGGTAGGCCATGTTGATGTATGTAAGTTTCTGTTGAAAATTAATTTAATATCGAAGAAGTCATTCAAGTAAGAGCGTTAAACTTTCAAAGGCTTAGAGTATCACCCCCGAGGAGGTTAATAGAATATTTCGTTTGAAAAATTCTCCTTCGCCAAAAAGTGTCAACTTTCCACTCTTCAGTTAGACATTCAACAAGCCATTTTGTCGCCACTTATGGCACTTTTTACATTTTTTGATATTGTATTTTAACCCCTACGAGAACACATTTCCTATCCGCGTCTAATGGAAAAGTTACAAAATAACATATTACTTTCAAGAGCTGCCTTGAATAAATTTGTTTTCTCGGAGGCTGTAGAGGGAATACGCAAAAAGGTTTTGCGAGAGTACAGCGCACTTCCCTGCCAGATGATTTAATGGACATGAGAAGTGTACACTCTACATTAATACCCCTTTTTACACTGAGCGTTGACACTTCAATGTTATCGCGTATAACGATTCTATGGTCCATTGAATATGAATAACCCTTAGTTATTACATTATCTTCTTGTTGATCACGTACTTCTTCCTGAAGGTCATATCCATCTTGGAAAGCCATTGTTGCCTTCTTGACAAAACTTCTCAAGGCGCTTTTTCAAATAGAGATGATGTGAATTATAGTAGGCAATGCTTTGTACAAGTGATCGTTTATATGTCAATTGACCTGATTTATGATAAAAATCATCATGTATTCATCAAGGAGTACATTTTTTTCTTTTCACTAATTGCAATTATTAATTTTTTTTTTATTTATTTATTATACAATACATACGTTTACAAATATTTGGTTACATATATCAACATATTAATATTTCCTTTCCTAATTTAAGCTAGAAGCTTGTGTTTAGGAAAGCAGCAGCTCTTATTTTTTATTTATTTATTATACAATACATACGTTTACAAATATTTGGTTACATATATCAACATATTAATATTTCCTTTCCTAATTTAGGCTAGAAGCTTGTGTTTAGGAAAGCAGCAGCTCTTATTATTATTGTATATTTAAGTACCATTTGCATTGTTTTACAGTTGATTGTATTTTTCTTTGACATGTCTGTATTTGAATTTATCCTTGTTTGTTATATAAAACAACTGATTTTGACATTATGTGTTTGATATTGGCAGTAGGTATCCGTAGGTATCATTATCCGTAGGGATTATTATCCGTAGATATTATATACTCTTTGGAAATCATATAGGAACACTTTGAATGGCAGTCTGAACGTGAACAATTTACGGACTGACGTGAAATATTTTTTTATTTAATTTAATGTATTTGTAACACATATTATGTATAAATTTAAGCATTCTGCAGTATTTCTCTATATAAACTTAAACTACCAAATCTCACACTCCTCAGTGCGCGCAGTTTGATCAAAAAGGGTACCGAAGTTTTCGCTTCACGTACCTATTAACAAATCAATAAAGTACAAACGTTTAATTGTTAAAAATTGAGTTATTGAAATTATTCAAAGAATCAAATCAAAAATAAAAACTGATCATTCTTGTTTCTGCCTTATTTTGAATGTATAAAGTGAGTTGAACGGTGTGATATCCGAACTTAGATTATTTCAGAGTCGAATATTTTTTAATTGCATATACGAGTCAAATGATATTTTTATTGACAAACATTTTTTTAACATCTCAATAGAGACGATGTTGGGATATTGTAGAAGAACCAGGAACTCGAGGCATAAATATAAAAAAAAATGTTTGTCAATAAAAATATCATTTGACTCCCGAAAGGGAAAAAAATCCAATGTTTGCGTATATGCAATAAAAAAATATTCGATTTACATACACATTGGTACAAGTAGGTAAACAAGCCAAAAATGAAATAATATTTCTGGCGCAGTTCAGGGGTGACATCTGTGCGAGACACCGTCATCTCATTTATAAGGACTGTTGCTTTCATTGTTTACAAATAAACTAATTTCATGATTTCTCAATAGATGGCGTTACAAAAAAGCTTTTCCGTTACTCCATAGATGGCAAGAGTATAGTTTCTTATTTTCAAGTGAATTGTTACACACTATTCAAATATATAGAACTTTCAAAAATTACATTGATAAGGGAACTCAATAAGAAGGCATAATTGGTGAAAGTTGCGCAAGCGCATAAAGTGATAACATAGACCAGCCGATGGCAGGTCGTAAGCCCTGTAGGTGCCTCAAGTTCCTGGTTCTTCTACAATATCCCAACTTCGTCTCTATTGAGATGTTGAAAAAAATGTTTGCCAATAAAAATATTTCAGAGTTGTAACGAAGAGCTGAGAAATTATGTGATGTGGGTAGAAATAGATTGTTATGTACACAAGGCAGATAGAAGTGCAATGGATATAATCAAATAATTTTTGTACAGGAACAACTATGCGTTTTATTAAATTTGTACATATATACATAACTTCACCACATGTGCCTACTTAACGGGGTAGGCAGGCAAAACCAGGCACTTACACGAAAATCATGACATCCCTTTCTAAGGCGATGAGGTAATCCCTTTCTACGGTGTATGATATATTTTGTCTTATGTAAGCTATCTTCAGATTCGCGACAAAATTGACCGCAAAAAGAGAGGCATTTTCGTATTCCATTTTGTAGAAAAGTTGCCAAGATCATATCCAACAAAATGTTTTCGATTATATTTAAAATACTTTATTTACGGATATCTAAGTTAAGTTTCAAAACTATCTACCGACAAATGATGGCATTTTTGATGGACATAATATAAATCACATGATCGTTTATATGTGCATCTAATTTTATAACTTTCTCAACAGATACTGAGAATGACTGATATAATAGCAATAACCGTTCGATGAAAATTTACCTCATCAAGTAATGAAATAAAATGATTTTGACGTCTTCGTCAGTAAAATCCTTCTATTCATTACGACAGTTTTAAATATAATAAAATTGACGATAAAATTTCAAATAAAAATGCGATAATCGGTTATTATAAATGTTATTAGAATTAATATCATTTTAATTCGGTAGATATTTTGTGGTAGTTAATATAAACCATATTTGACTTGTAATTTGACTTGTAATAAACCATGTAATTTGCCACTTACCTTGTATTTTTTTACGAGTCTCATCGCGACACGTTTCGGACGAGTTGTCCTTTCATCGATAGTGGTAACTTGCAAATCACAGTCAAAAATACAACAAATCTCACATAGGACTAACATAGTGAAACATAGACTGCACAACATAACAACATATATTATGTAACTAATTATTATGTAACTAGTATACCACCTCGGAACAATAATAATTTTAAATAATTTTAAGTGTAATTTAACTGATGTATTTTTACTTGTACTTATTTTGTAATTTTTTTTTATTTTTGGTATTAATAATAAAAAAAAAAAAAAAAAATGGCTTTTAGAAATACTTTGAAAAACAACATTGAGAGATCTATAGGGTTGGCAAGATGGATCCATTGAAACCCATTGGATCCCATTGGGACCCATTGAAACTATCTAGTAAGCACAACAAGTTGCTCATGGAGTCCTCTGGATTTGTGTTTTTGGTAAAGGTATCGGTGAATATGGGTAGCTGCTATTCTTAGTCATTAGGTCAAACAGAAAGAAGAATAAGACGATGAATTTTATTTTTTTTATTTTGAAGGCCCATGACCTTGGGCATCTATATTATAAATTTGAATGTTTGTATGTATGTGTTGAATGCGCTCCTAAACCGCTCATCCGATTGCGATGAAACTTTGGTGAACTGTCGAGAGTATACCAGGGATGGTTTCTGGATCAAAAAATTTTAACTTCTTCTTCTTCTTCATCGAGTTTTAGGTCATTTTACCTATGAAGGTGGACTATCCTGGGAACCGTTATCCGATTGCAATTAAACTTTGGTGAATTGTCGATCGTATGCCCGGGATGATTTCTGAATTTAAAATATTTTCTTCTTCTTCTTCTTCATCGGGTATCAGGTCATTTTACCTATGAAGGTGGACTATCCTGAGAACCGTTCATCCGATTGCAATGAAACTTTGATGAATTGTCGAGTGTAAGACCGGGATGGTTTCTGGATTAAAAAAAATCTTCTTCTTCTTCTTCATCGGGTATCAGGTCATTTTACCTATGAAGGTGGACTATCCTGAGAACCGTTCATCCGATTGCAATGAAACTTTGGTGAATTGTCGAGCATATGACCGGGATGGTTTCTGGATTAAAAAATTTTTCTTCTTCTTCTTCTTCTTCATCGGGTATAAGGTCATTTTACCTATGAAGGTAAAATGACCTTATACTCTGGGAGAAGAAGCTCCAACTGTCCTTCCATCTCTTCGCAGGTCTTCCAGGACAGTTTCTGGATTTAAACTTTTTTCTTCTTCTTCTTCTTTATCGTGTATTTGGTCATTTCACCTATGAAGGTGGAGTTTCCTGGGAGAATAAGATGCAACTGTCCTACCATCCCTTCACAGGTCTTCCAGAACGGTTTCTGGATTCAAACTTTTTTCTTCTTCTTCTTCTTCTTTTTCGTGTATTTGTTCATTTTACCTATGAAGTTGGAGAATCCTGGAAAAAGAAGGTCCAACTGTCCTTTCATCTCTTCGTAGGTCTTCCCAGTATTGTGTCGGGAATTAAATTTTTTCTTCACCTACTTAAGGGACGAGAGGTAATGAAGGGAAGGGAGGTACCGGCAGGCCTGACGGGACGGCAGTAACTGAAGGGACGGGAGTAACTGAAGGGACGGGAGTAACTGAAGGGACGGGAGTAACTGGAAGGACGGGAGTAACTGAAGGGACGGGAAGTACTGAAGAGTCTGAAGCGACGGGTGGTTATGGAGGACGATTTTTAATTATACTGGCAATACGAAGTTTGCCGGGGGTTCACTAGTACGATATAAATAAAGGAAAATATGCACCCTTATTACTTTCTAATGAATGAAACACGAACAAATATTGTATATCACCAAATCTGTGATGTAATATTTTTTCCCGAAGAAAAGGTAAAATCTAGAGTTTCTTTTCAAAGCAAGAATAGTAATTAAAATAATAAAAATAAAAAATTCTGTCCGTAGATTTTCATATTCTCTTACTCTCTCTTTAACAAATTTCAAATTTTCAAAAAACTCACATCAAAATACCATAGACATAAAATATATATACCTAGACGCCGTACCTGATAATTAAAGTGAGTTTAAAATTTTCGCGCGCTTTATTTCTTGGCTGGCAATAAAATGTGGTTTTTCATACATTTTTCCATAACTTTTCCGTTTTTTTCAATAATATTTCGAATTGGTGATTACTATTTAGTAAAAGTGGACATAATTATCAAATAAAGGATATTATTTATTGTTTTCATTAATTTGTTTGTTTTTTTTGTGTTAATTTATAAATTATATCACTTTTTGTAAAATGTGTGAAGTTTCTTTTTTGTGTGAAAGCAAACTTTGAAACTTTTAAAGTTTAATAAATAAAGTTATATACGATATTTTTTTACTAGCGATATTTTAGATTATTTACGATCGATATTCATAGTAATAGTTTATTTTGGTGCGTGATATTGTCTTTTATTTAAAGTGCCCGTTTCATGTTCTGTCTGGATATGGATGTAGGTACCTACTTATCGACAGACACAACACAGTAGATAATATACAAATGCACAGGTAATCATTTTGGTATTTTGAAATTGAAAAATATGAAATAAAACAGATATAGGTTAAGTTAAGATGAAATAATTTTAATATTAATTCATAATTAAACTGATTAACTAGGATTTAACTGTTGTTTCTTGGGATGTCAAGAAACAACAGTTGTTGTTTCGTTTCAGAGCTCAATATTTAAATAAGTACATACATACCATCACAAATGGTAACCAGCGACGGGTGTGCAATACCTTATAAAAGGAAGCACCACATACCTATAATGGCAGATTTTATAATTACTACAAAGCATATACCTATTCACTCACTGTTAAAAATTCAATCTAAATAAATCAAATCACTTAGAATGTTTCTATTAACAAATGAGATATGTAAAACGGTTAAAAACTAAAAATGATTTAGAAAAGAAAGCAGGAAAGGGCTGCCAAAGGAAAAATCTGTGACATACAAATCGCTTAATCCTTTATCTGATTTTTGCATAGCTACTCGATGTGTTTTCGTAATATTACGCTACTTATACTATTATAAAGTTAATAAAGAAAATATTGGTAAGGCTAAATTAAAATATAACAAACCGTAATTGAGATTATTGAATACAAAATCACTGAAATTCTTAATGATCCTAGGCATTACTAAAATGTTAATATATCAATAATTACACTGTAAACCGCCCATTATTTTAGCCTAATATTTTTGAAAACTTCCTAGATAACTGTTTTTCATAACTTTGATGTACAAACTAGTTTTTTTCGACAAATAAATCCGAAAACTATTCATATAAGTCGTTATTCTCTATACAAAATCAATGTTTTCTGCCAACCAAACGTCAAAAGTCCCGCGGAAAAATGACTCACATTCGATTCATACAAAATTTGCTAACTACGACATCTAATATATTATATGAAAACCTATGCAAAATACTAACGGCATTATTTTTAAAACACTCACACCTGTATTTACAGACAAATTATGAGGATTTAGTAGGCCTCAGGCCTGAATTTTTCTCTTTATTTGAAATAATAAAATATCATTAACAACACTGATATATAAATAAAAAAAAAGAGAAAGATTGCTTGAGGCTCGTTCAACCTCATATTTGTCTGTGAATACATGTGTGTCCCTTTAATGAACAATTGTCTAAATGTATTAATATAATGTGGGTGTACAGAATGGGTAGGTTTACAGTATGTACATAATATGTTAAATGACATTGTAGCAATATCCATTATGTAAAGTCCTTTATTTCAGATACTTGCTTCAACTTATTGTACAATTGACTGAATGCCAAATAATTGAGAGTGCTTTGCATTAGACCTCTATGGTGACCATGCTGCATCATTTTTTATTTGTCTGTTTTAATATTTATGCCTTATAAATAAACACTTAACAATATCGCAAGCACTCACCAAGCACTGCGCGTTGAGTGGAAATGTTGAGATAAAAATGAGTGGGGTAGTTATAATTAAAAATGCTTCAACTAGAAGCAAGAGATCTAGGCATTATCCTTGATAACAAACTTTCATTCATTCCGCATACAGATTCTGCCGTGAATAAAAGCTATAGAAACTTGGGCTTCATATAAATAATAACCAAATCCTACAAACAAACAACCTCACTTGTTCTTATATTCAATATCATTGTTAGAAGTCATTTAGAGTTCACATCAACCATATGGATCCTTAATTATAATGTTCACATACATAGACAGAATTGAAAAGATTCAGAAAAAAATATCAAAACGCTCAATTTTAGAAAACAAATTTACGGCTATAATTAGACCAATCATTAAAATCATTACATGGGTTTATATCCCTTGAGAAAAGAAGATATCTGATGTCTATCTACTTTACAAAATTCTGAATAACCTTGTAGATAGTTCTTACCTCCTCCAAACAATATCTTTCAACTGCCCAATGAGAATAACACGCCAAAATCACCTATTCTATACACCATATTGCAGAACAAATTACGCACATAATAATTATATAAGTAGATGTTTAAACTATTACTATAGTCTTGACCCCCAACCGGATATATTTAACTCAACGCAGACATCGATGAAACGTTAATAATATTATTGGTTAAAAATCAAACCTATCTTCCTTAAACCTTCATCCCTTCCTTATCAACGCTTTTCTGCATCCAATACCTTCCCTTTTCCCCCGCATACACTCACCATCATACTTAATAACTCAACTAATCAAAATTAATATATGATAATGTAATTAAGTGAGACTGTTAAGTTTCCTAATAAATAAATGAAATCAATAAAATAATCATATCATAACAATAAAGCGCACATACAAAATTCACGCCATAGAGTTTAGTTTGAAACTGTACTTGTGATGAAGACGATGAATTTTTTTCAGAATTATGCAAAAAAAGTTCTGGCTTGTTCAAACAAAAAAGAGTAGAAAAAGGAAACTGAATATATTCTAGTGGGTTCGAATTACAGATGATTTAGAAAAAAATAATACGTTGACCCAATCAGTTTTCACACTTTTAAAATATCTTTTTACTGTAGTCGTTCGACGTTGATGCAGACGTCTTGGGTTTGATTTCCAACAGAGAAGAAATTATCGCTCTTCTGCTGGGCTGGAAACAATGAATCAATAAAATATGTAATTTTAATTTTGTATCGCTCCTCGGGCAACTAACAGGTACTATGTCAAATATCAATTTAACACGCACCCAATAACAAGTTGCCACATTTTGGAGACTATGATATTTATCGATTCACAGATCCAGACTGATAACACAATTAAAAACCGTGTCTCTACCGGGAATCGAATCCGGGACCTTTGGATCAGCATTCAGATATTTAACCAACTGAGCCACAAAGACCGACTTTTGGAGGAAGTAATATTATTAAGTGTTTGAATTTTTATTTTGTAGGTGTAATTTTCTTGTGTAAAATATTTTTTGTAATAAATAAATAAAAATAAAATAAGTAGTAGGAATCTCTTAGGCCTACAAGCAATGCAATAAAATTGCCACTTGTACAGGTTGAAAAGATGGGTTGATAAATTTCAATTTTTTTTTATTTATTTCGTATATATTACATACATTAAAAAACACACTGAAAACATAAAGAAAAGATACACATAGAAAAAAACATATTGCCCTTAACCAGAGTGCAAGCACTCGTGTGTACTTTCTGAATAATGTTTATAATTCTTTTTATCAAAAATTATAATAATAACAAAAGAGATATAAGTTTTTTCTTATTTATTTATTTAATATTGCTTCTCGGGCAACTAACAGGTACTATGCAAATATTAATTTAACACGCACCCAATAACAAGTTGGCACATTCTGGAGACTTTATCGTCTCACAGATCCAGACTGAAAACCCAATTAAAAAACTGTGTCTCCACCGGGAATCGAACCCGGGACCTTTAGCTCAGGAGTCAGATAACCAACACACTGAGCCATGAAGGCCGACGGTTATTGTGCATAATTAAAAAAAATATATTTTTACCATTTGATTGTAAATGATGGTTACATTAATTAGGCCTCACATGTATGCATTAGGATCCGACAGTTGTAAAGGAGAGGGATTGGGAGGAAATTTGGTGCAGGGTGGGGCAGATATACCTCCATACTTTTAGTGGAAGAACTTGACAGGGCTGGAACAATTTGGTTTTGTTACATATTTGATGCACTTAATAAAAATATCAATATTTCAGAACGTGAGAGCATTAAGAGAGCGTATTACGCTAAATCTAGTAACTGAAAACATGATATTATATTAAACCGCCTGATCCACTACGAAGTTACGTCTTAGCAAGGGTAACTATCGCGTGCGTTAAAATGGGTTTATAACTGATTTTTTTGCATTTTGAGAACAAAACTGACTTGAAATGAAATAATATCAAGAACAGTCACTTTGATTTTATGCACTCTTTAAGCACATACAAGATTTATTTCTCAACACCACATAGTAATGGAGTAATTGAAAAAAAAATGCTGGGAATAATGATATTTTTAATATTTTATTTAGGAGAATTGATGCAAAATTTTAAAATTGTTTGACGAAAATTCACTAGAGAAATGTTGAAAATACTAATGGTATTTTTTTTTTAGAAAATACACTGTTACACATATTTAAAAAAAAAATTCAAAATAGGGTTTTAAGATTTAGGGTGAATGCCCCCTTAAAACACACTGATCAAGAAAACTAGAAATACTAGAAAATTAATCAAATCTATATTTATAACCGCCATAGCATAGTGGTAAGATATCTGGCTGTAGTACCGGCGTCTTGGGTTCGTTTACCGGGATTTATTTGTAGTATTTCTCACGTAAATACTGATTCTTTTGACTGAAGCACAGAATAGTTGGAAGAATTTAACATATTAAAAAAATGCACAGGATGTAAGGAATTTTTTAAAATATATTTTTTTACATAAATTCTATCACACCTTATCCTCGCGGGGTAGGCAGAGAGAATAGAACGTCACATTTTTCTATCTTGACACACTTTCATAATGAAATTTTCTAAATTTGTATGGTTATTTCCGGATTGAAAGATGGAATAATTTTGCACCATTAAAGTAGCGTTATTACTGTGGTATAAAAAAAACATTTAAATTTTTTCAACAATTTTTTTTATATTTTTCATTCAAAAATACATAAAACTACTAATTTTGAGTTCCTTTAACCCCCCTCCCCCCCAAGAATTTTGTATGGGAATAAAGGGTCTTAATTCATATTTAAGTAGTGTTAGCTTTTCACAGATGGTGGTGTGAACAGATCTATTGAAACTGTTTTGAGTATAGAGAATATACTACACTCAAATATAGAGAATATATAGGTAATTACTATACTCAAATATAGAGAATATACAACACTCAATAGAGAATATACTACACACAATCACTAAGAAGAGTATGTAATAGAACGATAATAATAATTATTATGATAGAATAAAAAATGAGGAAATAAGGAGAGAATGCAAGATAAAAAAGGATATTATATGTAAAATGAAAGTGAATGCCTTGAGGTGGTTTGGACATATTGAAAGAATGAACAATGAACGACTGACCAAAAAAATATACATGGGTGCAAGAGATGGAGTGAATAGCAGAGGTCGCCCCAGAAAGGGATGGCATGACCATGTGAATGATATTTTGAAAGAAGGAAACATAAAAAGATTGAACAATCGACGAGCATGTATGAGACAGAAATGTGTAAAAAAATAGAGAAGTATGGCGCTCGGTTCTCTCTGCTTACCCCGTAAGGGACATGGCATGATGGTATGTATGTATGTACTTCACTTAAATATAGAGAATATAGGTACTACACTCAAATACAAAGAATATACTAATACACTCAAATATAGAGAATAATATACTACACTCAAATAAAGAGAATATACTACACTCAAATATAGAGAATATACTACACTCAAATATAGAGAATACACTACACTCAAATGTCGAAAAATTTGGTAAAATATATAAAATAATGAGGTCTATTTAAAATGCGGTCTACATAGAAGACGGTCTGTGGCAGAACAACGTATGCCCGGGCCCATTAGTCAATAAAAAAATTGATTAATATTACATCTGGGTCATCAAATTTTACCACCTGATAACGTTGATGACGTCCTATAGGTCTTGTCAGTAATATATATTTGCCAGCTTCAAAATGACACAAGAATTTGCGACTTCTTTAAAAATGTCTGATATCTTACATAGCAATTCAACTGAATAAAATTTATCACAAAATTCAACACAAACATCTCATACATCTAAGCAAAAATGTTTTTTGGAGATATTGGGTAAGTATTCAACCGTACAAAATTTATCACACAATTGTGTATATAATATATTACGTACCTAACACAATTATTTATTGTATCAAATGTGTTTATTTATATTATATGTCGTCTGAAGGATCGAGGAAAGAGATACTTTAAAGTTGTGTAAATATGTCAGGAACAAATAATAATAGAAGAAAATAGATTGGCAGTCGAAAACTTAACAATTTCTTTATCATATGATATGTAATGTAATGTTCGACCGAAGGTCAGATTTCGGCCGAAGTCAAAGCCGAATATTCAGCCCTAGTCGCTAAATTCAACGTAAACCGAAGTAGAAGTTTTAACTTTTATGAAAATTCTATACTATTGAAATTCAAATCCGATTCCAATTTCGAATTTTCGCTGAGAACTTACCTACCTGTCGCCTGCCTATTAATACAAATTAATACTATTACGATTCAAAAATACCTTCCTACCGCCTTATTCTTCACTATAAAGGAAGGTTTCTTCTTCTCTTTAACTTACCTGGCATTCCACCCTTCTTTTTCTCTATAGTTTACGTGGCATTACACCCTTCTTCTTTTCTTTAACTTCCGTGGCATTCCACTCTTCTTCCTCTCTTTAGTTTACGTGGCATTACACCCATCTTCTACTCTTTAGTTTACGTGGCATTACACACTTCTTCTTCTCTTTAGCTTCCGTGGCATTCCACTCTTCTTCTTCTCTTTAGTTTACGTGGCATTACACCCTTCTTCTTCTCTTTAACTTCCGTGGCATTCCACCATTCTTCTTCTTCTCTTTAGCTTACGTGGCATTCCACCCTTCTTCTTCTCTTTAGCTTGAGTGGCATTCCACCCTTCTTCTTCTCTTTAGCTTCCATGGCATTCCACCCTTCTTCTTCTTCTCTTTATCTTACGTGGCATTCCACCCTTCTTCTTCTCTATAGCTTGCGTGACATTCCACCCTTCTTCTTCTTCTCTTTATCTTGCATGGAATTCTACCCTTCGTCTTCTTCTCTTTATATTACGTGGCATTCCACCCTTCTTCTTCTCTTTAGCTTCCGTGGCATTCCACCCTTCTTCTTCTTCTTCTCTTTAGCTTACTTGGAATTCCACCCTTTTTCTTCTTCTCTTTAGTTTACATTTTGTGGGTTGGAAAAGGTAAAGTAATTTGAAATTTTGAATTTTAGTTTCAAGAGGCACCCCGTACACTTAACTTAAGAAGGACAGATCAAATGAATACACTTGCAGGAAAACTAAGAAGTCTTATTTATATTTTTAAAAGTATTCGCAACATTCACATATCCGACATTTCAATTGGTTAAAGATTCAACGTAACACATTTATATACAAAATAATATTTCTGTACATTTTCATAAAGACAAAATTAATCATATTACACCGCAACACAATTACGATATGATACACAGCAATGACTCCAAAGACAAACACGACATTCGGACAAAGACTACTATTTAGCTGCAATTTTTTTAATACGATAAAAAAATACATATAGATGATGAAACATTTGAAACTGAAGAAAACAATAGAATCATACCATACCATACCATACCATCACGCCATTTACCTATTTGGGGTAGGCAGAGAGAATCGAACGCCAGACTCCTCTATCTTGACATACATTCCTCGCTTCATTCACGTCCATACATCGTCTCATACACGCTCTTCTATTATTCTTACTTCTAACATCTCCATCTTTCAAAATCCCATTTATGTGATCGTGCCAACTCTTTCTTGGCCGACCTCTACTTTTCATTCCTCTTTTATCAGCCTTGTATACTTTTTTTGTCAGACGGTCATCACTCATTCTTTCTATGTGGCCGAACCACCTTAGGGCATTTATTTTCATCTTACTTACGATATTTCTTTCAATCATACATTCTCGTCTAATATCCTCATTTCTTATTCTATCATACATCGTTTTACCACACATTCGTCTTAGTGACCTCATTTCAACCGCGTTAATTCTACTTTCATGCGTCTTCTGCCATGTCCATGTCTCACTAGCATACATTAGAGTCGGTGCGACGATACCATTGTGTACCGCGAGCTTTGCTTGCCTCGAAATAATTGGGTCAGCCATTACCGGTCTTAATGCACCATTCACTCTATTACCTGCCGTTACTCTCCTTTCAATATCTTTTTCCAATCTTCCATCACGCTGAAACATGCTTCCTAAGTATAAATATTCATCCACTTGTTCTAATTGTACATTCTCCACTCGTATCTCGCATTTTGTTCGCCTTTCGCTCTTCTCAAATACCATCACTTTAGATTTAGTTGCATTCATTCTCAATCCATTTTGCATGCATCCATCGAATACTATTTTAACCAAACATTCCAAGTCTTCCACGCTTTCAGCCATTAATACTTTGTCATCCGCATACATTAGATCACATACAGTCACACCTTCCAGTTTCAGCCCAATGTTCTCATTCTTTGGATTAAAAATAAGGGCATAATATACTGCGGAAACGCGATCAAGTAACAATAGTTTAAATTTTTATTCTACAGTGGGTTTTATTTAAGAAAAAAAAAATAAACATGTTCAAAATTTTTTTTTCTGCGATATATAATGCAAGTAATTTTGTGCCTCCTCGGAACAGGCTCAGCCTAGTGAAGTGTTTTATAAAAAAAAACAATGTTATGTTATATTTTTTTTATTATTTTGAATTATATTTTTACCTATATTTATTTTTGTATTATGTATTTGGGTTTTCAACAATAAAAAAAAATCGGCTGATGACTTTCTTTTTTGAAGGTGGCCGAAGCAGACGTTTCGGTCGGAGACTGATGCAACGTAGGCTGGTGGTATGTCTCAACCAAACTATGCCTCTTCTTTCTTTTTCAATCTCCGTCTCTGTCTCTCATCCCTGGTCTGTGTTGTTTGTCTTTCCACACATTGTGTTGTATTGTGTATGTGTGGGGTTGCGTGGGAGGCTGGTGGGGATGGAGTGAGATAAGCGGCGAGAGGTGTGGGGAGAGGAAGGCAGAGCTTTCAGGAGACGTATCCATTACCGCCGAGTGGTGCTGCAAAGAGAAAAAGGATATTTCCTTAAAGCTGAGATCTGGAGGCCTGCGTTGGGTCATAACTAGAAACGAATATATTAAAAATTTTGCTATAGTAAAACATATCTAAAAATAAACATCACATCTAATTTTAACAAAAAAGTACCTAACCTACGAGAGGTGACAAGACTTGTGGTTTCTTTTATGTTTGGTTATAATCTATTATACATTTTAAATCCTTTTTTATAAGTATAAAATCCTGACATCCTCTGGTACGGTAATTGTGAATATTGACATTGAATAAGATATTTTTGTGCCTATATTTGGGAAGCATATTATTATTTCTTAGTTTGTAAATCAAAGTTCATGTGTTGTATATTATAATGTACTGCTTTACTGTCATTAATTTTAGTTTATTTAATTACGGGGGGGACTGCTGCTAACGTACCTATTTTTCAATTTGATATACCATCATTATTTCTTATCAAATCGTTTAAAATAATTTAGATAGTTTGGATATTAATAAACAAAAATATACCTTAACTTTTTGATAATGTTCTGTATAAATTCGTGTAGAAAAATAATGGCATACTCCGATTTTCAACGTTTATCATATATTTTTAATAAACTATAAGGCGTAGAGTAATATATTTTTTTTAAATTAAAGAAGACAAAAATATCTAGAAAAATATGATGTGACGTTGCATTAATGATTCAGATAATTAACATAAAAAACATTTATTTTCCATTCAGCGCCATTGTGTAATAAAAGTTTTTTTGGTTTATTTACTAAACCTGATGCGTTAATGCAACGTCTTATCATATTTTTCCAGGTATTTAGTTTTTCTTTAATTTATAAAAAAAAATATTGCTCTATACCATATATTTTTTTAGAAATTTAAGATAAATGTCTAAAATCGGGATATGCTTATTATTTTCCTACAAGAATATATATAGAACATAATATAAAAGTTAAGGTATATTTATCTTTATTAATATCCAAACTAACTAGGTTATTTTTTTCAAAATGATTCGATTAGTAATAATTATGGTATATCAAATTGAAAAAATAGGTACGTTGGCAGCAGTCACCCTCTTAAGTTTATTCCTGTATAGGTATCTATTGCATTTAAAAATTGTTCTCATTCCCATATTTCGAATAATCTGTAATTTTTTTTATATTTTGAGTTTCATTACAGAGGAATAGGAACAATTTTATAACGACTTGATTATTTTGTTACACTGCGAGGCACGGGCTAATGTAGAATAGTGATTCCATTCTTCATTATCAAACAAGAACCTGTTTATCGAAAATACTACAGGAAAAATAACATGTCACGTAGTATAGCAATGAACTTCACCACGAATTTTGAATGTTGCTTTTTAAGGTGATATGAAACTGGTGTATGGGATACACCCATATGTTGTGATTCCTTTTATAAGGTATGCACATCCGCAAATCTATCGCTGGTAATCCCTCATTGCGGGATATGTCGTGATGGTATGTATGAATGAATTATTACCGGCATTATAAAAAACAAAATATTGTCATGCAGTATTTAGTTGGATTGATTGTTTGTTCCCAATGACACTTTTTATTGTATTTCTATTGAATCTCGGGAACCTAACAGGAACATGTCAAATATTAATTTAACACGCATCCAATAACAACTTGCCACTTTCATAAAATGGCATTGATGAATTTTATCTAGTTTTCATGATGAAATATTTAAATCAAAAATAATTTATGCAACTCATTTCATAAAAAGGCTTAAAATTTTCGATACATAATTTGAATACTTTGTGTAGTGACTTGGTAGTGAGGAGTATAGAGTTGGCCACAACCCACTCGTTTCTGTTGACTACCTCCCCTGGACATACTCTGCCAGTCGATTTAAATGGTTTATGTGTACGTGCAGCAGTCAATATGTAAAAGGTGTGAAATAAACAAAAATAAAAATAAATAATTTAAACTAAATGTACCCATCGCAGTATCCTGCTCTCCATTCACTGGACAATGGACTCAGTTTGCATTCAATTATGGACGAGCCAAGAGTTATGGACCTCGGCTTCCTGGGCGTGTGGGGGTGAGGGAGTGTGGAGGAGCTGCCCGGCTAGCTGGGGGCGGAGGGGGAGGGGACGGGGATAGAAATGGAAAATGTGTGTCGCCAAGTCCGGCGGAGTGGAACACAGTTTGGATCTTTGACTGCTAATGGATTGATGGGGTAGTCCTCAGTGTTCAGTGCTTAGTGCCCGAGGGTGGCGGGGGCTGTTGAGTTAGGGGGGGGGGTGATGGGGGGAAGGTGTAGTATAAGATGGACTCCATCTTGTATTTAAGATTTTATTGTACGATGGCGAAATCTTCATTCGCAAAATCTTGAAATATCATTATGATTCAACACTGAATATAACAATTTTATATTGGTAAAAAATAAATAACATTCAATGTTGTAAGAAATATTTTTCCTTTTGACAGGAAGATCGTTTCGGCTTGACGGAATAAGGAACAAGAATGAGAGTAAAATATCATCGTTAATAGAATGAACACACTAAAAAAAATGAATCAGGAACGACTCACACAAAAAAATTACAGAGAAGGAACAAGATTTTGGGGCTGGCCAAGAAATTCATGGCACAACCATGCGAACAATATTCTGATGGAAGCGTTAAAAGTGTAAACATCAGACAATCATATGTAAAAGGATGTATGATTGTGAGTCAGGCGATGAGTTTACGCAAAGACAGAAGTGTATGGCGCTCGCTTATCTCTGCCTTCTTCAATAACTGGTACATGGCGTAGTGGTATATATAATCTTTATGAATGGTAAGGGCCCTTTCAACAGACTGGAATATTTTTTGTAGAACATAAACTGATATTTGATTTTTTACCATTGTAGCGAGAATAATTATCGAATATTTTTATTATTGCATATGCGCAAACATTGGATTTTTTTCCCTGTCGGGAGTCGAAGGTATTTTTTAACAGATTTTTAATTGTCTCAATAGAGACGAAGTTGGAATATTTACTGTAGGAAAACCGGGAAATCAAGGCACCTACAGGGCTTACGACCTGTCATCGGCTGGTTTACGTGATCACTTTATGCGCTTGCGCAACGTTCACCAATTATGCCTTTTTAATGAGATCACTATCAATTCAATTTTGAAAGTTCTATATATTGTAATACTGAAATTCTTTTCGCTTGAAAATAAGGAATTTCAAGCTCGATTTCCCGGTTCTCCTACAGTAAATATTCCAACTTCGTCTCTATTGAGATAATTAAAAATCTGTTAGAGAATAATTTTCTTTAAACGGAATTCTAGTTTTTATATCGAAACTTTTAATTCTATAATCGAAACTTCATGTCAATACCAAAAAACAAATATTTTTAACAATTTTACATTTGAATTTTTTTGATTGAGAAAAAATCAATTAAATTGCGGGATATATATTACCCCCTATTAAGTAACTATTGTAACTAAAATAGGAACGTTCTAAAATTGTAGATTTTATATTGACGGTCTTATTTCAGCGTTATAAAACATCAACTTGGACTAAATGGAATAGGAACGTACCTATTTTGGTCTGAAATGAAAATTTCATAATTTTCATAATTGTTCATAAAACGTCTGATTCAGTAACTTTTTAAGAACGTTCCGACTAAAATAGGTACTTTCCTATTCCATTTAGTCCAAGTTGATGTTTAATAACGCTGAAATAAGGCCGTAAATATAAAATCTACAATTTTAGAACGTTCCTATTTTAGTTCCAATAGTTACTGAATAGGGGGTATAATGTATTATTTAAGCTTCATGTACAATACTGTGTACAAGGCGGGTTTATTGCCACAAGGCAAGTTCTTCCAACCAACCAAAGCAACGTGAGGCAATAGATAGTATAGTGGTAGGTACATTAAATTTATAACAAACGGAAAGAAACACGTAAAATTATTAAGAGTAAATTGACAGCAACAAAGGAAGGAAGGAAATAGAGATTGAGGGAGGCGTGGGAGGGGAGGGAGGATGGATATGGGGTGTCAGTTAAGAATTATTAGACAGGTAAAGGTTTACTGTACTTACAATAAATTTGAAACATGTTTTTAAATCAATAAATCGAAAAGTGATTATTTCCAGTATTATATAGGTATTTTTTAACAGATTTTTAATTATCTCAATAGAGACGAAGTTGGACTATTTATTGTAGGAGAACCGGGAAATCAAGGCACCTACAGGGCTTACGACCTGTCTCTCAATAGATGGCGTTACAACAAAATAAATAAAAAATAATAAGATTGTTGTTCATAATTTCACCCATAGATGGCTGTAGTAAAAATTCCTTATTTTCAAGCGAAAAGAATTTCAGTATTACTATATATAGAACTTTCAAAATTGAATTGATAGGGATCTCATTAAAAAGGCATAATTGGTGAACGTTGCGCAAGCGCATAAAGTGATCACGTAAACCAGCCGATGACAGGTCGTAAGCCCTGTAGGTGCCTTGATTTCCCGGTTCTCCTACAATAAATATTCCAACTTCGTCTCTATTGAGATAATTAAAAATCTGTTAAAAAATATCTTTGACTCCCGACAGGGAAAAAAATCCAATGTTTGCGCATATCCAATAATAAAAATATTCGATTATATAGGTACTTATTTGATTGTTCAAATTTTATTAATAAGTATAAATCAACATTTTATTTATTGTGAAAAATGTCTGCAACAAGATCACTAAGCTACGGATTGGAATGTGAGGTGAACGATTCTCGCTGCCAACCCGATAAGGAACACGATGTGTTGTTATGTTAGTATGCATTCCCTTTGTATTTAATTCCATAAAAAGCAGGACCGCAGTGTTGTATATAAATCACATGTCTTATATGAAAAATGTTGCCAGGAACCATCCCTATAACCAGAATTAAGATAGATATTTAATTAACTGAGGATAGTATGAATGTTGCTTAAGTTACACAGTTTTAACGTAATTTATTCTAATTATATTTTGTATAAGAAATATCTTTTCTATTCCTTAAGAATGATATAAGGAATGTATAATAAGGAAAATCTACGCGATAGGAAAGGCATACGATAGCTTTAAATTTTCTGAGAATTCTAGTACCTATGTAATATCAAAAGTAGCCGTTTTATTGAAATATTCATTCATTCATACCATCACGGCATAGCCTACAATGTGGGGTAAACAGCGATAGGTGTGCGGGTGTGCATTGCCTTATAAAAGGGAGCACAACATATCTGTGTATACCCACACACCAGTCTCGTCTCACCTAAAAAGGCACTATATTCAGAATGGGTGGTGAACCTCATTGCTGAACTATGTGAGATGTTATTGTTGCCTGTTGTATTTTCTATTACCCGGCTCTTACGGGACACTCGAAAACAATAATAGAAAAGAGTGGAAGCACTATTCTAAGCCGGTGCCTCACAGATAATTATTGAAATATGTAATATTAAATCATATAATGCTGTATAGCGTGAAAAAACAAATATACTTATATCTGTCATCGGCTTATACATAAATAAATTTTATTAAGTTTCATTGTTTATTAATTTGTACTTTAAAACATGAAGTTGCTTTGTTATTTTATGTTTAAGTAACTTTTTATTAAAATGTTTTTACCATTTTAATCAACTTTACACTGTTTGTTTATAATCAGGTAGGTACTATACCAAAAAAATGTTATGAAAATGTGTTTTTATTTTTTGTAAAAATATTTATTTATACGAAATACGTTAACAAAAAATCAAAATATTTGTTTTTTTTTGTTATTTATAATATTTTTTTGTTTGTTTGAGTTAAATGTTTCCAAATAAAAGGAATACAATAAAATAAACTATTTGAATAATGTACGAAATTGTTTATTTATTGATTTTTATGTATATAGTACACTGATGGGATTACCTTTTCGCGCTTTATTTCAACCATTTAGAAATGAAAAATCTAATTATTTTATTTTCGTAAATTATAATAAAATTTGTACACGAAATGCACTCTTTACTAAGGATGAAAATAAAATTGAAAAGAAAACTACACTTATTGTAAGTTTTTACTAAAAGTCTGATGCATGATTAATTTTGCCAGAATTTTTTTATTAATTTAAAAACAATATCTTTATATACCTATGTAATGCTTCTGTATATCACTGAACAAAAATTATAACAGTGGAAATAAGAAAATATACCCGCCTGGTACTATGCAAACGGTGTAACTTTTGAGATATACAAAAAATGCGAAACAGGAGTTTACTTAATATCTTTATAATATAATTCCTGTGTGCGCGTGTATGTCACTGAACCCATAAACGAAGAGAACGATTTTGATGAAATTTTGTACTGGTGTCTCATAAGAGCCGAATAATCTTAAATGCAACCGGCAAAATATCGCTAGTTCATCGCCCATTCTGAATATTGTCTTTTTAAGGTGAGGTGAAACTGATATGCTGGTCTATACGCACGCGTCGTGGTTTTATAAGGCAATGCCCACCTGAAAACCTTTCGCTGGTTACCACACGTTGTAGAATATGCCGGGATAGTGTGTTTTTTGTTGTCGTTTGCTGAACCAGTTAAAAGCAGACAAACTAACAACGTTCGGATAGGACAACGTCTGCGAGGTCCGCTGGTATATAATAAAATCGAAGGTATATTTTGAGATGTGTAAATGAAGTGAGGAGGGTGTAATGTTGTCGGCCTTGACGGTGTTAGACACCGGAGTGCAGGGTGTCGGGATGTGGATTGCGGGAGTGTGGTTGTTAGGTGGTGGATGGTGGATGGTTGATGGTGTGGGGTAACACGACACAGTGGATAGCGTAGAGTGCTCCGGCGGCTTTGGGAAATGCCCGCCAAACTCCCTAAGTGATGTGTTTTTAAATCTGTCAGTGACATATTTGTTTTGCCATGCCTTGTGCTTGTGTCGCGTTTGTTGCTTCTTATCTTTTGTCGAATCAAATTATCTCGCCTGTTATATCAATACTATTGATATATTCTAAACAAATTGTTATTAACACAGTATGATGAATACACTTTCTTGTATATCTACTTCTTCTTGTATATCTACTTAATAGAATTCCACATCAATAATCATTTGATAGGGTCGTCCAAAGAAAATACATAATATGTTGAACTACAATCAATTCAATAAACCTTATCAGGGGGACAAGTTCGGTCAAACAGTGAAATCCAAACCCTCATGATTACCCATATCATGGATATAATTATCATATGGAGTTTGATAATATCCTATAACATATTAAGTTCTATAAAATAAATACCTTCAACATTGACAATAACAAAACATCGTAACAATTGTAATGTTTTTTTATATTCCATATCATTTTATCGTATTATGAATAAATAAATAAATATTTCTTGATATTTTTTTTTATAATTTTTTTATTGCAGATAATTTCTTCATATGCATTTGTTGTGTGATTGAGAATAAAAAAATATATTATTATACATATAGGTATCTACTTTCTATTACCCTTTTCATCGTTATCTTTATATGTATAATTCTTCTGTACGTGTGTATGTCACTGAACTCCTTCTAAACGGCTGAACCGATTTTGATGAAACTTTTTGTGTGTGTTTATGTGAGTCCCTGAATGGATTAGATTCACAATAAGGAATTTTATACATTAATTAATATCAATCGTTATAAATATTTTCGGAATAATATACATTTTAAATTGTGGCAACATTGCTTTCCGATATGTCATAATATTATGCAATGTTAGTTATGCCATTAAAACTTGATGCATGTTTTTCTCAACGCCGCGCTGTCTGCGGTATTTGTTTTCATATTTATAATATTTTATTAGATTATTAAGTAATATGTATATTTTTTTATTATTATTTTATAAAGCTATATAGTTTTTTAAAATTATATTCTGTTTTAAGTGGTATTATGAAGATATGTATATCAAAGTCATCTCAATTTAATGTGTCTTGCTTCCTTTTAATCAACAAAATTCACTTCCATTTAACTTCATTTTCATTGTTTGTTAAACCAGCTAATAACAGTCAAGCCAACATTCGTGCAGGACAACGTCTGTCGGGTCCGCCAGTCTAGTTATTTAATAAATTTATTGATGTATTTTTTCGTTTATTGTTGTTTGGAAGAGATTGCCTCATTGCAGTAAACCCGCTTTTGTGCACTTTGATGTACAAAAAATTAGTAAATTAATACATTATTTTAAAAAATGTGTTATGAATTGATTTTTTCCCCAGGATAGTCAGGAAATCAATATCCAACACGTAGTAGGTATCTTTTATTCTCTGAAAAATAACATTTATATGGAGATCTTTTATTTTTTGCGTCTTTCGAATATTTTATTCGGGTATTTCATATTTTATATATATTTTTTTTTTAATATAATGACATTAACAATTCATACAGTCAACCATCGAAACCCTCAGGGTTTATCTGAGGTTGACGAATTCAGTTTGATAATTTTAAGATACATAATTTATAAAACAAAAATAAAATAAAGAAACAAATAAGTGAGCAAGTAAATAAATACATAAATCAAAAAAACAATAAGAAATAAAAAATCCAATATACCTATATACATATAAAGATAAATAGACTACGATGCAGGTTTCGACCTATGACAGCCGGTCAACTCAAGGAGTATACTTCTAGAGCACATAGCTGTCGTCATCGGACCTCATCATATACCTTTTTAAGTTGGTAAAAAATTTAGGGCACGTAGTGCATATATGCAAGAGCTCATCATCCATATCATTTAATATTTTTGGCAGCAATATCTATTTCATATAATTGAAAAAATATAGTTTTTGTTTGCCTTATCTCCCATTATTATGGAATTAAAAATTCCTGAGATAGTAGTTAAGAAAAATGTATATATTTTTACCGTTGAACTATATAAAATAGAGTGGTATAAAGAAGACGATTGAAATATATTATCAATGCAATATGAGGATATCCAGATTTGTGAACAAACTCGTACCTACCTCGATAATGGTGTTAGATCACTTTCAGCATTCACTGCTCACCAAATTTCACCATTATTTACTCTCCAGCACTCAACTCAGTCGGCACTCAGTGGGAGGGTGAGTTCTTGCTGCTATCACATCTGAAGTTCGCGACTTGTATTTTAAATAGAAATGTGTTTTGGGAGAATGCGAGGGTGACTAAATATTTCATACCAAATATTAAATAGTAATTGTTTTTCAATAAGAATTACGCTAATCCTTTTTATAGTATATTTTTAAATTCACTACAGGTAAAATCGCTTTCTGTACCTAAGCTAAGTGATAGGTACTAGAAATATGACTCCAAAGGTTGCTCCAAGTGATTATGAAGGTCTGCAATAGAGGGACGCCTCAGAATAGGAAGACGTCAGATGTCATGTCTCCGCAACATTCGTGAGTGGACCGGCATCAGAGACGTCGGCGAATTGTTCGATGGTCGGCGATAGAGATGCCTTCTCACCAGTTATCGGAGGGACTTGATATGGCACGAAGAATAAGAATAAAAAGGAGCTATATGATTTTTCTATTGAAATGATATCATTTTTAGTAAATTAATTTCAGATCCAGTGTAATCACAATTGTGGTATCGTAAAATAAAAAACAGATTATCAGTTCAGTTTCAGTGCCGGCAACCCGATGTTTTTATTATACAAAAATACATGATAGCTGTGAGGCACCGGCTTAGAATAGTGCTTCCATTCTTTTAAATCATTGTTTTCGAGTGTCCCGTAAGAGCCGGGTAATCGAAAATATAAAAGGCAACAATAACATCTCACATAGTTCAGCAATGAGGTTCACCACCCATTCTGAATGTAGTGCCTTTTTTAAGTGAAACGAGACTGGTGTGTGGGTATACATATGTAGATGTGTTGTTCTCCCTTTTATAAGGCAATGCACACCCGCACACCTTTCGCTGGTTACCCCACATTGTGGGATATGCCGTGATGGTATGAGTCAATGAAAAATACATGAATTACAATATATTTTTCGTTCCCCATCTCACTACGAAAACCTGTTCTAAGACGGGTCACTTATAATATTACTGTTTAAAATATATTATATATTTTCCAGTTATAGCCAAGAATTGAATGAATTATCCAAATGAATTTTCAATTTTTGTGGACTAATATTTTATTAAAGAATATTTTATATTAAATAATTAAATACTATTTAATTAAATATGTGTCTAATTGATAATCAAAGAAAAACAAGTAAATCAACAAAAAATAGAGTACCTATACAACCTTTTGAAATTAAAATTTAATTCTTAATTTAAAACTTTAATGAATGAATGTTTATAATCATGGTACAAGAATATTCTTTTTTGAATTGACTATATCTCTTGTCCCAAACTCCGATGGCTGGATGGCGTGCAGTGGGTTGTTGGTGCAAGCGACTGGAGAGACACGTGTCGAGATAAAGGAAGATGGTGTGGAATGCTGGAGGAGCCACTGATGATAGGAATGATTACTTTTTTCACAATCAGTTTGTGGTATTATTTTATTTACTAAAATAATTAATTTTAAGTATTTAAACCGCGAATGAGCTATTTTATACGATCGATTTCAAACCAATTGCTTCTTGCTCAGAACGCCCAGAACGTCTCTTGTTTACTTACATTAATAATTGTTGAATTATTTATTTTTATTTTATATATATCTTTGTTATTGTTATTTTGTATTATTTTTTAATATTATTTTGTTAATATTTTTTTAAGAGAAGTAAAGAATTTATTTATTTATTTACACTCAGTCGCGCACGCAGAACGGTGTTCGAAAAGTCACGTGAGTAGGTGTGCGCGCGGTCGTAAAGAAGTTATTGAAGAAGGAGTAGTCGCTTTGAAAGCGGTCGTACATAGAAATTTAAAAATGTCAATTTTATTAATAAATAAAATGATATAGATATGATGGTCACCCTGTTGTGTGTAGGTACGGTTGGTAGTAGGAAGGTACCTACCTATATGTGGTGTGATGTTAGTTAAGGCGTGCTGTGTCACGGGACCTGTGACTTTGTTTCAATTAGCGTCCCCAACAGGGGAGGTAAGGGTAAGCATAGAGGACAATCTCTGGATGGAGATGGAGGCAATACTAGGGACACCACCGCACCGCACCGCTATAGAAAAGTTGCTTAGATTTTTCTTCATAAAACCAAATACACATTACACACAACATCGGGGCGTGGTTCAAGTTTAACATCACATAAATATATTGCTGTTTGATATTTTCATTTTTACTCTCAAATGGATTTTTTTTTCTTTTTGTACACAGTATAAATAAATATTATATCACACAGGCGGGCTTGTTGCCATCAGGATATTTCTTGGAACCTTCCAGATTAGAAAGTATGACAACATTATATTTGTACAGCAGCAGAAAGATTGATTGCGAAAAAAAATAAAAAAATGATAGGTAAGAAAAATACATTGTATCATGATAAAAAAACTACTTCTCAACAAAAAAGTGCCAGTTCATACTCATTTGTATATTGTTTTACGTTGAGTAAATTACCTATCTATATTTAAAAATATAAGTCAGAAATGATTGAAGCACAAGTACTAACTCGAAAATTTATAAGTAAACGAAGGGAACTGATGGGATGGTAGGGACTATTTATATATTTATATTTGATTCCGTTCAGTATATTAAATTTAGTTCAGTACATTTGAGTACATTAAATTGTGAAATCATAAATAACAATTCTCTCAATAGATGGCGTTACAACAAAAAAAAAAAAAAATAATAAGAATGTTGTTCATAATTTCACACATAGATGGCTGAAGTAAAAATTCCTTATTTTCAAGCGAAAAGAATTTTAGTATTACAATATATAGAACTTTCAAAATTGAATTGATAGGGATCTCATTAAAAAGGCATAATTGGTGAACGTTGCGCAAGCGCATAAAGTGATCACGTAAACCAGCTGATAACAGGTCGTAAGACCTGTAGGTGCCTTGATTTCCCGGTTCTCCTACAGTAAATATTCCAACTTCGTCTCTATTGAGATAATTAATAATCTCTTAAAAAATAAATAACACTATTATATAAGAAGGGGAGAGAAAAAATTATAAATATGTGATACATAAATACTACAACGGCATATCCCATAGTGTGAGGTTATGAAGCACGAACCGTGCGTATATCTTCACACACCAGTTTCGTCTCACCTAAAAAGGCAACATTCAAAATAGGTGGTGAACCTAATTGCTGCAATTACTTCTCATTACATAGTAGGTATATTCATATTAGAAGGTTTATATTGAATGTTCCAGTTATGTAAGTGTAGACGTATACTATATTCATCCCCTAACCCTTACACATCCCACATCCTCACCCCAATGACCGTTTGATTTTCATTACCAGTTTGTCCTATATGAGTAGCGTGACATCCTACTAACATTACATTCTAATCTGATACCTTCACAGTTCCCTCTATATTACATCCTTTCTTAACTTTTTCATAAAGGTACCACTAACACTGATATTACTTTTATAATTATTGATGAATTCTTTTTATTTCTCAAACTATTCCCAACCACTCCTGGACGAAGGCTTTTTCCATCTCCCTCTGTTCCTGTAGCTCCGTTGTTGAATTCAACATAATAATAAACACTTTCTTGCACCCTGCACAAGTGGCGAGTTTATTACCATATGGAAATTTCTTTCAACAAACCAGTGTTTCCAGCCCAGAACATAGTACATATTACAACTGCATAATTTATTTAATATATGAAAGTTGTCAGTAACACGAATTGATAGTTCCATTAAAAAATAAAGCAGTTGTTTTAGGCTGGTGAGCAGTTGTATGATCCCGAGTTCAATCTAGTCTAGAATTATATATTTCATATTAGAAGAAATTAATCTAACTGTCGATTTGTTCAAGAAAATTTAAATCTCTAACATATCGACATACTTAAAACCATAAGGACGTGTTTGAGGGAATTTATATGGAGTAGTGAACTTTTTGCGTGTTTTCTTAAACTTGAGGTCAAAAACATCAACTTTTCTCAAACTTTATTAAGTTAAATATTTTTGTTGACAGATTCAAGTATTTAACTAGCTATCTTTCCAAAATTATTAAAAATATCGAAAAATGCCGAATTACCCCAAGTAGATAATTTAATTTTCTATAAAAAATAAAGAAATTATAGAACCACTTCTGAAACTTTTTGTAAAAATTTAGTGACGACCTCGTCAGATATTTAATAATGGTACTGCAAAATAATACGAAGACTCTTATAGCTCTTGTAGTTTGATATTTAATTTAATTCAAGTCGTTTACGTATTCGGGGTAGGACAAAGGGGCTGAACCAATCCTGACATAAATGTTTTGTATTAGTCTAGGAAAACACATTTTTTATCACATCTTTAAATATTTTATAATTTTAATTTGAGGTATTTTTATCTCTAATGGATTTTTCCAGGGCAATGTTGAACAACAGACATGCCAGTGGATCGCCCAGTCTCAGACCGTTGTACGTGAGAAATGGTTCTGATTTGCTATTTTGCTCATTTACCAAGCACTGTGTTTTTGTCATTGGTGAGTCTTATTAATTTTTTGGGGATACCCAGTTTAGTTATTGCCTCGTACAGTTTGGTCCTCTTGATGCTCACATTTGCTGCCTTGAAGTCGATGAACATGTGGTGTGTTTCAATATTATATTCAAGCACCTTCTCCAGTTTGATCCTCAGTGAAAATATTTGATCAATGGTAGATCTGTCCGGTCTGAAGCCACTTTGGTATTTAAAAAAAACAATAAACTTACTTAAAAAGTATGCTTAAAGATATTGTCTAAAGTAAATTTTAAATTAAATAAAATTTTAACTCATAATTATTTACTTTTAATATTCTTATTCATTTAAATAACCTATTCTTACCAAACTATTGGTTGGAATAGGTTGGTCAGGTTTGTATGCAACTATTATTGCAACTCGCGTGAGCGAGTTCCATTATGTAGTGTTATAGCGCCATCTAGCAGTTTTTTTAATAGAATAAGTCGCACCGAAGTGTCTTTGATCGCCGACAGATGTAGTAGCTCGCACCACCCTGGTACGGAGATCTATATTACTAAACAGTTTGCCTAATGAACTTAACGTCGTCCTTTGGGACGTTAGGGATTCAAAAAAATAACTTGATACTTGGAGGAATAAAAACGATGGAGGCGCCCATATGCGAAATATTTGACGCCAGATTCGTTTGACGTTTGGTCCACATAAGATAAAATAGAAGAAACTTAAATACACCCCTTCTCAATATGACAATAATAAAATGTAACAATTTATTGCTAGAATAAACGACCAGCGGGTTTAGACAGTAGGGATGGGAAATGACATATAATATTAATGTGAATTCCCAAAATATGTTTTTTATTATAAATACATATACATTACACAATTTCATTAACATATACATATCTACGACAGCAGATAATAAAAATAATAAACTCGATTTTATTCGCGAATTGCATATTTTTTTCGTGAATAACGCGAATTCTCAAGTTTTAGAAAAAAAACGAAATTTAGATTTTTTTACGTCATTTTCGAAATAAAACACGTCCTTTTACATATACATATTTTGCAATATGCAGAATTAAAAGAGTATTATTAAAAAATAAAATTAATTAATGAAATAAAATTTCTGTGGGTGAAATCGACAAAGTCCACTTTCAATGTATTTAATGGTATTATTTTTTTAGATAATCGTATTTCAATGGGAAATGCTGTTTACATCGATTTCTTAACAATAATACTACTTTAACATAGATTTTGTAAAAAAAATAACACTGCTTTTGAAGAAAAATAACACCGAAAAATTCAGGTCTATAAACTAAAAACACAAAAAATAACGAAAAGTTCCGTTTGTTGCATCTTAATTAAGGGACTTACATCGTTATTTAATGTTGAGTGACGATGGAGGTTGTACAAAAGAAACAAAGATATAGGCTGAAATATATTTTATTTACAAAAAAAAAATCCTAAACGTAAACGTTTCTTTCTTGGGGTTTCCTGTGCCAATGATTCTACTGGAGTGCAACTGGATGATGAAACGCTTGGCATTGAAGACGTACCGGGCAAATTTGCTAGAAATTCCTGAAAAAAGAAAAAAAATATGATCAATTACCATTCTGTAGATGCTTTTTCGAGCGAAACGCCTCAATGGTCAAACAAACTTATTAAGTGGAAAAAGTAAAAAAATCGAGTTTTTATTTATTTTAAGTAATAATATTATTTTTCAAAATATGATCAGTTCAATCATGGTCTACATCTATAATTTTTCCTGAAATTCGATAAATATCATAGGTCTCCAGAATGTGTCAACTTGTTATTGGGTGCGTTTTAAATTAATATTTGACATAGTACCTGTTAGTTGCCCGCGAAGCAATTAGAAAAAAGAAATTATAAATATGACATATTGCATTTTATTTTATTGAAATGTACCACGACATTTCACGATAATTCGATACTTGAGAATATAAAAACATATTTTATTAAAAAAAATATTTACTTAGGTATAGGTATTTGTTTTTATGAATTTCGCAACTTACCTCAGTTTGTACTGGAGCATCAATCGATGAGAAGAAAACCGATAGAACTACGTTTTCTTTTAGTTTCAAAATATAACCACTCCTGTCTATTTCGCCAGCCTTGAAATGGGAGGACAACAAATACAAGAATATGGGGAGATGTTTCTAATGGCACCTATCCAAAGTAAATATTGTTGCGGATCGCTAGGGAATCTGAAAAAATAACCATATTAAATGTTGTAAAAAATTGGCTTGATCACAATATTTTGACCTTAAATTCAAGCAAAACTAAATATATTACGTTTAGTATTTCTTCCAAAAGCCAACCTTCAATTCAAAAACCTGTAATAATACATAATTGTTCTCATACTTGCACTTGTGAATCCTTAGAAAGAGTGGACAGTATCAGGTATCTTGGTGTAAAAGTTGACAAATTTTTGAAATGGAATGAACACATACTTCTTATATCTAATAAAATTAGAAGATTAACATATATACTCAAAGATCTTCGATATATTTTGGATAAAGATAAACTGAAAACTGTATATTTCTCTTTTGTTCAGTCTTTGCTGTCATATGGCATAGTATGCTGGGGGGGTTGTTACAGAACAAATTTAGAACCATTAAATATAGCACAAAAATTGATCCTGAAGGTCATGTATAGAAAAAAATTTGTATATCCATCTGAACTATTATATAATGAGTGTAAAGTTATGAATGCTAGGGAGCTTTACATTTTGAAAGCACTGTGTAAATTTTACAGCTGCATTGATTTGGCACAGAGAACTCAGCAGGTGCGTTTCACTAGACTGGGAGCTTCTCTAAATTATCAGCCGATAATTGTTAAATCAACATTTGGACAGAGAAATTATTTTCATCATGCACCATTACTGTTTAACTTCCTTCCAAATAATATAAAAGCATTGAAAACGCTTGCTTTGTTCAAGAGCAATGTCAAGCAGCACATTTTAATTAAAACCTCTCCCATCAATTCATTTTTATTTTAATATTTTTATTTTTTTGGTAGCCTTTGAAGTATATGGTCACCCTATACATGTCATGTTCTTTTGTGTTAGTTGTCTGTGTGTTGGGTGCATAGATATTATTGTCACAGTTATCTTCCTTGTGCCCAACTGCAGACAACATTGTAACATAGTATTTGTTAAAAAAATATTTTTTTTGACTTAGTGTTTGTTAATGTTTTTGTTTGTTTTGTTATTCAATATTCAAAAATTATAATATTGTTCTTATTTCACTCGTTGTTGTAAAGTCGCTCATCTCGATACAGGTTCAACCCTAGTGAGATGATTGACTGTAATGTTTTTTATGTTCCATTATAATTGTTGACAAAAAATAAATAAAATAAAATAAAAATAAATACACAATTAAAAAAAAATATCCCATTTATTTTTTATATCTATGCTTTTTGGTCTTATTTGATTAATTTTTATATCTACGGCGCTATATATCCCAGTTTATATATTTATTATGTATTATAATCTAATAAATACATAAAGTTGTTCCTCAATTCACAATTTGTTTAGATTGGAAATTAGAGAAATGTTCTTGGAGGAATTAATAATGACCCACTAATAATATTGCCCAACCCTACTGCAACGGAAGTCATAGACAGTAGACAGACATCACAGACATGTTTGTTTTGCGTAAAATGACATTGCGAATTGCGAAAAAATGATAAATGCTAATATGAAAAATAGGAGACGGAATGAAATACTAATTAACAAATATACACGGAAAGCGATATGTTTTAGGTACACAGATTAAAAAAAACAAAACTTTGAATGTATTACGGTAACAAGAAATGATCTTAGATATCTTAAATTTTTATTGACCTTAACCTAAAAAGTAGCGTCGTATTTTTGGTAAAAACAACCAAGCCAATACTATTAATATTATCTGTACTTTAATTGTTTATGTGAGTATTTCATTCTATAATTGTCATATTTAAAACTTAGAAAATCAAGGTAGTTTAAATATGGGGGAAAAAATATATTGTAATTACTTACTTGTGATATGATATTGATTTGTCAATACCGTATTTGCTTCGGCTTCCACATTTTTCAAATTTCAAGTGACAACCATAGAAAAATGACAGCTGTTGCCAACTTAAAAATAACAATATTTTATCTTCATGTTTTTACAAATGGTTTTGGTACAACAATTAAGTTCGTGCAGGTTTCAGAAGTACATACATATTTTGTATGAAGATTTTGTTCAAGGCAGGCCCTTGACTTGATAGGATATCGAACTGGCGTCGTATTGTAACTGGCCTAAAGATGTTTTGTGAATAACAAAAAAAAAATCTTCGATCCGGTGATCTTTGTATGAGGAATAAATACGGAAGAAGAATAAATAAATATAGGTATATTTATTTGGAAGGATATTGGTGTACCTATTGCTATCTAAATTTCAATTGATGATCAAATAAGCAATATTATTATTATAAGCTATACGGTGGAAGTAGGTAATAGGCAATTTTGGAAATATAAATACATATAATATGTATAAAATATAAATATTAAATTAGGCTGGGAACGGTCATCCACTTAAAAGTTTTCTATATTCACATAGGGGAGGGATGAGGTAGGTGGGGTATGGGTGAGGGGATTTAGGGGATATGAATGGGTAGAAGGGGGTAAAGCAATTGGTGATAGTAAAAACAGGGCAGTAGATACATTCCGCCCTTGCTCCGCTCTCATAACCATTCTAGAAAATTACAAAACGACAGATCCATATACCAATTTAATAGAAAAGGTGGACGTCTAGCTTCTCTCGGAAGGATGTGACAGTAAAATATATTTTTTAATAAATAATAAACGCTACGATTAAGTGAATAGTTCCTTGCCATTTTTTTTCAATTTGTCTGTGTTTTTCAGCCCAGAAAACAATAATATCTTGAGATTAGCTGGGACACCTACTGACCATTATGCTATAGTAGCTCTTTGTGATCATGTAATTTTCTGATAGCGAATCTTGATTTTTCTTCAACACGTTTAAATACACGGACGCCTGATTTTTTTCTATCCTTTATTAAGCCAAGAATACAGAGCAAGAAATTAAATTAATGATAACAGACCTCAAGAATCAATGCATTAGAGTGGGACTAAAAATGAACATTAATCCCTGTGCTCACTTACGGCTTTGAAACATCCGCATTTACTAAGAAAATGATGGAAAAGCTAAGAGTGACACAAAGAGCGATGGAAAGAAGAATGTTAAATATCTCGCTAAGGGACCACAAAACTAATGAATGGATTAGGAAGAACACAGGAGTAGCGGATGTGGCCAAAAGAATAGCGGAGTTAAAGTGGAGTTGGGCGGGTCATGTATCTCGGATGTCAGATGGACGATGGACAAAAATTGTGATGGACTGGAGGCCAAGAACGGGAAACAGAAGCGTGGGAAGGCCCCAGACCAGATGGTCCGATGACATCAAAAAAGTGGCAGGTCCTGAATGGCGAAGGATGGCACAGGATAGAGACCAGTGGAAGTCCAAGCGGGAGGCCTGGCCTTTGTCCAATACTGGACTCAAGAAGAGGCTGAGTAAGTAAGTAACTAAGTATTAAGCCAAGACTAGGAGTCGTATTAAGGGAGTTATTTAAGAAAAATGTTAGAAAAAGGTAAGGTCCCGTACTGCGAGAATACTGCTTACAAAACCTCGGCTTTTTCTTATATTTTCTCAAATAACTCCCATAATTCGACCCTAGATCTACGCATCATAAAATCCGCAATATAAAATGGGTGGTGGCAGAGCGGTTAGCGTGCTGGATAACCAATTATGAAATAACACACACCCGCATACCTGTCGCCGGTTACCCCGTATTGTGGTGTATGCCGTGATGGTTCATGTGCATATTATTTATTTATTTAAAACCAGTTTTATTTATTAAATTTTGTATTGGTTCTCGGGCAACTAACAAGTCTTCTTCTTCGTCTTACTCTTTTTGCAGATCTATGATCTGTTTTTACAGGTCCTGGGACGAGGATGTCCAGGTCTCCCTCCATCTCTTTGATGGTCTTCCCGGTGGTCGGCGTTCCTCTAGTATTATCTCGCGCATTACAATCTTTGGCAGCCTTTCTGGATTCATCCTCTTAACATGATCTCTCGAGAATCGTCTTTTTTGCCTGCTCCACCTTACAATATCCTCGACATTGCAGGTTCTGCGGATCTCCTCATTGGAGATTCTTTCTCTGAGGGTTCTGCCCAAGATAGGTCTTAGTGTTTTCATCTCTGTTGTTCTGAGTAGCTGTTTTGTTCTCACCGTGTCTGTCCTTGCTTCAACTCGGGTCTATGGGTCTTGATGCAGGTTTTATATATTCGGACCTTACTCTCAAATATCATATGTTTATTGGCCCAAACAATGTCCCTCACGCATCCGGAGATAACTAATAAGTGCTATTTTAAATACTTATTAATTTAACACGCACCCAAATACAAGTTGCAACAATGTGGAGACTTGTATTTGGAAACCCGGGACTTTAGCCATGAAGGCCGAGTGAATGATTTTTTTTATATTATTTTCGTTTAATTTTAGTCAAATTGTTATGTCCCATCCTTCCGAGATGTCCATCACTAGGCAATATAGTAAGCAGTTGTACGTAGGAGCGGGGTTTCTTGATCCGGCCCATTCCGGAGAGATCCATTACCCTCAGCTCCCTTATACATACATACATACATACATACATACATACATACATACATACATACTTGCTGGACCAGCCAATCTCATTCAATGACCGCCACCTTACTATCCCTCTCTACCTCCTATCTTGGCACACCCACACCCCACACCCCAGGGGGTAAATGTAATATTAAATCATACAAATGAGATACGTGAAACAAATAATGTATCGTGACTTACTTATTTCGACGTCAGATACCTATCTTACTTACGTACGTTCGTTTCGCTTACACGGGTTTTGTATAAATAACCCGCTGGGCTGGCTTAACACGGTTTGGCCACACAGAAAGAATGAACGATTGTCCACATAATCCCTAACGGCCCTAATTATAAACCATTCTTAAGTCTATTTTTTTAATATTTTTTTAACATCTCAATAGAGACGAAGTTGAAATATTATAGAAGAAATATTTAAATATTATTTCGTCTCGTCTTAAAAAATTGTTAAAAAAATATCATACAGGGAAAAAATCCAATGTTTGCGAATATTCATACTTAAAAAAAATTTCATTCAAAAGTCAATACTTATCACACCGAAATGTATGGAATTTGTAATGCTAAGCATTGAGAAAATACTTGGTACGTTTCATAAATTCGGGCCCAACGCGTCTTTACTTCTTGGCCCGTCCGTGGCTATGAATTGTCGAATTCAGATTTCTGAGTTCTTAGCACGAGGGTTTTATATTATAAGAAAATCACCCGCTGGGCATGTTAAGCACGGTTTGACCACATTGAAAGAATGGATTGTGAACATTTGACCACGTAGTCAGTAAAGCTTGTTGACTTCCTTATCTGCCCTTGTAGACAATTCAGAAAATACAGTACTATTCTAGAATATGCATCCAAGGCGAAGAATCCAGGTTCTACAATTGAATTGCAAATTTATTTATTTATTTATCTTTTTGTACATAAAAGAAAGAAATTTCTTCCAAATGATAAAAATAAAAATAAGATAAAAACTTTCACAAATAAAAATCTTTAAAAAATAATAATAAAACATCAAAGCAAAAAAAGGATTGGTAAAGAACAAGAAAAGGAAATCGGGATCAGGTGTTTAGGGATAAATATTCCTTTTTTAGTTTTTTCTTGAAAATTAAAAGTGAGTAATATTCATGACAAGGATAATTTTTCTCTGAAACAGGTCTTGTTGTCGATTTTAGAAAAGTGTTAATATATTAGTTTTATTTTTTTATATGATTTTTTAAGCTAAAAGAAACCAAAATCCTATGGTGTGACGGAACCATAATCACGAAGTCAACCTGGGAGAGCAAGTCCGGTCAAACGGCAAAATCAAAACCCCCATGATTACCCATATCCTGGATATAATTTTCATTAGGAGTTCTATAATATCCTCATATAGAATTATATTATAGAACTCATGAGGGTTTTGATTCCATCGCTTTAACGGACTGGCCCCCCTGACTTGTATGTTAATATGGCACACAAGGATAGTATCCATTTAAAAATGTTGTACTCCTCACTACCCCAAGGGTGACACTCCTCACTATTGGGTAGTTATGAATTGGCAATTTTTAAGATTATTTTTTTATTGCAGATTATCAACTAGTATCATGCTGAGATTGTATTCTGAAAGTTTCATCATCATGTATCTTTGTGTGTGTGCTGTGTACTATGTGCAATTTACTATACATATACGGCGTGTTTATTTTATTTTATCCATTATATGGATTATTAGTTATCATTCGATTCTTTTCAAATTTAGCGAATTTGTATATCTAATACTCGCTTAGACCCCATTTGATTTTGAAGGATATCTGACCAGTGCTTCTCATTTTTTTTAACTGTCAAATATTTCAAAGTGACCTCAAGATCAGGAAACTTAAAATTTGATATTTTTATTTTAAAAATTGCTAAAAACGCACTTTCTTAAAATGGCATTGAATAATTATCAATTTTTCATAATAAAATATTAAGATAAAAAATAATTTAACATACTCATGATGTCATGAAAATGCTGAAAAATTTCCATACAAAATTTGAATAATTTGTGGAGTACTTGGCAGTGAGGAGTTGGCCACAACACACTCGTTTTTTTACATATATACCTTTTAGTATATCTGTTAATACACAGATATAGTAAATTAATACACGCGTTTCACTTAAATACAGTTTATTACAATTAACAGTAATTTAATATATATACAGAGTGAAGTACAAATAATTAGTTATATCTATAATATGAACCACAGCGTGAGAGCACTATCGTTGATCAATCCAAAAAGCCCCGAACAAAACCCAGACATACCTTTATATTGAAACCCGAAGATTTCCGAATCATCTATTCGTATGATCTCGTAACCCGCTATACCCATTGCCTGATACAAGGCGCAACATCAATATATTACATACCTATTAAAAATTACCTTGTTTGGCCTGGAGTCAGTAATTTGATTGAATTTGTATAAAATAACTCTTTTACATAGATACATATTTCGCATATAGCGCATATACTAACCAAGCAAAATCTCACAAAATCACGTGTCTGGCTCAAGTTGATTTTCGACAACTGTACATATGTGGTAGGCATAGAGAACCGAACGCTACATTTTTCTATGGTTGCACGCATCCATTCTCATCAACATCCAAAAGTATCGTCTCTTACATGTTCGTATGTTGTTCAAGTTACTTACAAAGATGACTATGAAAATACGAATAATATTTTCATTGTGTTTATAATTGTACGCACAAGATAATATTGCCTTTAAACCTTAATTCTATTTAAGATAAATTGTGGATCTTGTGACACTCTAAATAAAGCTAAAGATCAGGTTTAAATCAGTAAAGTATATCCTGTGGGAAATTAAAGTACCTACATAGTTACTGTGGTATGTGCACGTGTCTTATTCCTAAGGGAAGGTGATAAATTTATGTGAGGATTTCCTAAAAGATCTATGTGAGAATAATACAATTAAATAAATGTCCTCCAACGACTAACTTATGTACCTATGGCTGTGTCACCATCGATACAATCAGCTGTGAACACTATTTACATGTAGATTGATATTTATTCAAAGCTCTCTAACAATTTGTATTGAAATAAAAATAATGTAAGGTAATTTTTTTCTTCCATGGTACAAACTGAATACTATTGGACCAAATTAATTTTCGAAACTTTACGGTTCTCGGGTTTATTGGAAGTAATTAGCTTATGGCAATGAACCCGCCTTTATGCACTTGTTGTAGGCACAATAAGTACAATGTGGGCCAAAAGAAGTCATCCGATGTTGTTTGGCTCTCATTTTTTTTTTCTAAATGAAAAACTTCGAGAGTGAGAATAGTACCCTCTATTCAGTAACTATTGTAACTAAAATAGGAACGTTCTAAAATTGTAGTTTTTAGATTTACGGTTTTATTTCAGCGTTATAAAATATCAAATTGGACTAAATGGAATAGGAACGTACCTATATTGGCCGGAACGTTCTTAAAAAGTTGAATTAGATGTATTCATAATACGTCTGATTACTTTTTAGGAACGTTCTGACACTAAAGCCAGCCGATGACAGGTCATAAGCCTAGTAAGTCTGTCTTTGTGATTTTCTTCCATCCACAATCTCTATTTCTTCATCTCTATGGTAACGTTTCAAAAATGTCTATAAGTCCATACTTATTGTTTCTCATAAATATTTTTTATCGTTTTCCAGTGCAAAAAAACTTTACTGCATATATGAAGCTAGCTACGCCCACCTCCACCCCTTCACAGAACGCTAGTAAGAATGACAAATAATGCATGGTACGAAGAGTAGCTCTAGATGCTCTTCTAGACTCGTGGTCTCGGCACAATTGTGCAAAAAATAGCAATCAATGTCGGTGAAGATAATATTCACAGACATGGATTGTCGCGAGAGTACTTCAAGCCTGTGACTGTAAAACTGGGCATCAGAGAGTTGACCAAGGACACTCTGGAATTTCGTTTTAATAATTCAGCAGATAGGAGGGCACTATAGCCATGGCAAAACAATTTGAAGGCTGTAAAGTTCCTCTTAGAGACCACTAAATCCGCATGCCCAATGGTACCTTGAAGAGGCCCACGGACTGCAGCGAGGAGCTCCGTTCTGTTGTGGGGCACATTTGGGTGAGAGCATTCCCAGAGGATATGCTCTGAAGTTTGGTCAGGGTGATGGCATAACTGACACTGATGCATTTTGACTTCAGATCTACCTTCATTGTAGTTCAGTTTGCGTTTATTTACCTCTTCGTTTATAATTTAAAATCTGTGTATTATTTTATCAAAACTTGTGTTTTTTTATCTTAAAAAAATCCTTTCAGTGTTAGATTTATGATGGTGTATTTTAAATCTGTGTTTTGGCTGTTTTTTCTAGTTTTTTTTGTGTTTTTAGTTTTTTTTTTATCGTAGTTGAAAAATATTTTGATTTTTTTTTTGTTTGTTTGTGTACTTTATATATATCATTGGAAAGACAATTTTTCGGTGATTTCAATGATATATATCATTAGTAATATTTTATTGTGTTAATAGTATTTTTTGCGATTTTAATATTTTTTTTGACATTTCTAAGTACGCTGCTAGTGTGTGTTGTGCTGCGCCACTGACCTTGGTGTCACTGGATGCAGAATTAAATTCTACGCAAAAAAGTTCGTGACAGTTAGTGTGTGCCTACTACCGTTGAGTAGATATTGACGTTTTTCTGCGTTCGCCATACTGGCGCTTACGCCCTTTCTACGCTACATCGATTCAGCTCAGTTTTATTTTACCTATTTAATAATATTGACTTCTAGTACCAAGTAGGCACCTACATATAATTTGTTTATATTTTTATCAATTCCGTGTATTTATTTGTTGCTTGGTTGTATATTGCTTGTTTGATCCGTACCGCACGACGGGACGCTTTGTTGCTCTATACTTTTGGGTTAGGTTGGATATATAGGTCGTATAGGATTGTATAGGATAGTTTGATCTCATAGTTGTTTTCCATCAGGACAGGTGCGACACTGCTCTTAGTTGGTTGCGGTTGCGGGTTGAACGGCTTTTGCATAATTTAATTTCTATCTTTTTTTTTTTAAACTCTTCGCTCATACACATTAACTACTTCAAACAATTTATTTTATTTTTAAAGGTTTATTTTTCTTGTATATTCGTATAATATACCTATTCATTATTTTGTTTTTAACTTTCCAACGGTAGTTTGCATACACAGATTTGTTCATTATTTGTTGTTTTATCTTCTTCTTTGTAATTACATTAACATTTGAATTTCGATTTTATAACGATTTGTTGTTTACGGAGTGCCTTTTTCATTATCTTAAATTGATCATCTAGGGTAACAGTTCTGTTGAGATCTAAAATGGTCAAAACGAAACGTACCCGGAAGAGAATTCGCAAGACACTGGAATCTCTGTCACCAGTAACCCCGTCACCGCCTATTAATAGAATCAGAATGTCCAGCCCTGAAGCTTCGTCTGTCTCCGCTGAGAACCACATTGTGGTGACTCGCGTTGAGACCTCGAAGCAGTGCAGCAGTCCTCCGACACAGTCCGAGCCAGTATCGAATCCAGCAACACCATCTTCTCGCGATGAAGTACTGTCAGTACCAGGTTTCGAGCCAATCATTTATACTGCCTATAAAGCTATGTCTGCCCTACAAGACTCTTTAGCCACCTCAGATATGCCTAAAGATCAACAATTGGAGGTAAGTCGTAAAATAAATATTCTTCTTGCTATCATTGGACGAAATGACAGTCGCATAGCGGAATCATTGGGACGAGAAGCAGTTCTCAACGAACGCATCAGTGCTCTGATCAGAGAGAAACAGGGATTGCAATCTCACATCGAGACGCTCGAACTCGAGATGCGCCCTGTGATGCAAACTATTGCTGACAACGTTGTCACAAAACAATGTGATAGCTTTGCTTCGCGTTCGGCCGTAAGTGGCCCTCCGCCGATTACCAGAATCGGCTTCCCAGCGTTACCAGCCAAGCCCGCCGTTTGCATTTTCCCGACTAGAGATGATATAAGTTCCTCGGTAGAAACAAGGCGAGTGCTCAAAACAACGTTAAAGCCCAGTGAAATCGGTGCGCAAGTTACGAGCGTACGAAATATTAGAGGAAAAGGCATTGTTGTCAACACTGCCACTACCGCTGACTCCTTGAAACTCCTCAATGCACCGGCTTTAAAATCTTCCAAAGACCTCAGCGTCCGACTTGCTTCGAAACGAAACCCCAGATTACGCTTCAGTTTTGTTCCGCGTGACATGTCTCACGAGGAGTTCTTGGGTCTGGCGTTTTTGTCCGTCCCGGATATGGGCATAAACCAGGATGAATTTGTTAAGAGTGCTAGTTTCAGCCACTTTATGGGACCTCGCACTGGGCCTACCTGTGACAGAGTGTTTGAAGTACCGCCGACAATAAGACACAAACTCATTGAGTGCGGAAGAGTCTTTGTTGAATGGAGCGTGTGTAAGGTCAGAGACTTCATACCAATAAGTGTGTGCTCAAGATGCCGGATGTATGGCCATACAAGTAAGTTCTGCAAAGATCCCCCTCGCTGCGGCCATTGTGCTTCTGGTGAGCACGATTTTTCAGTATGTCCTGCTAAAGACAGTCCACCAATTTGTGCGGTCTGTTCATTTTTCAAAAAACCAGCCTCTCACAAATCTGGTTCTGATGAATGTCCAGCATTCCAGGCATCGTTGAGCCGCGCCCTATTGACAGTTGATTATGGCCAGTAGCATATCCGTATCAACAGGTCTCAGAATCGGACAGCTCAATCTGGGCCGACGTCGTGCTGCCACCTTAAACAACTCGCCCATCAACTGAATATCGATATCTGTCTGGTTCAGGAACCATACACTGGCGACGGCTCTATGTGTGTGACGGATTCAGACTTCCGTATAATTTCTGCCACTTGCTGTTCCATGGATTTACCCCCTCTAGCTTCAATAATTATTTTTAATTCTTCAATATCTTATATTTTATTAGATCATCTTTCCTCGAGCACTACAGTCGTGCTTGAAATTTCTCTTTCAGGTAAATCCATGTACCTAGTTTCAACCTACTTCAAATTTAGCGACCCGATAGAGCCATATGTGTGCTTTCTAGATAATGTAATGAGTCATCTAGGCGGAGATTCCATCTTGATTGGCGGTGACTTCAATGCTGAGTCCCCTCTATGGTGTCATTCTACCACTGCAGGGTCTAGGAAAGCAAAAAGAGGTGAACTCTGTGAGGACTTCATAGCTCGGCACGAGCTTTCCGTTATCAATGATCCCTTTAGTCCTCCCACTTTTTCTGGTGCGGTTGGGTTTGGCCACATCGATGTCACTTTGGCTTCGGCTCAAATAGCTCAAAAGACTTCCTCCTGGCGTGTTTATACAGATTATTCGGGTAGCGATCACGAACTTATTGTCTTTACAATTTCTACTTCACCTACTGACTCGGTTCAAAAGTCTCATATTCCAAGGCGTTTTCGCACGAGGTGTGAGCGCATTGTCGAATTTGATGCTGAATTTATTCGATTTCTGAATCGCTTTAACCCAAATGCTATGTCTATATCTGATACTGCTTCTGATTTCACTAACAATATCATTATATGTGCAGAAAAGTCAATTGGCAGATCTACTCCAGAAAAATTAAAACCAAACGCTTGGTGGCACTCAGGACTCGATTCTTTGAAACGCAGCGTTACACGTGCACGTCGAACTCTTAAATTGGGACGCAATAGGAACTTTGCTGAGTTTATTATTCTCGACTTGTACTCTGCTTATAGACGTGCACACAATCTATATAAAAATGAAATTATTCGTGCGAAGAAGGTAAGTTGGCGACGTTTGGTTTCCGAGGTTTCGACTTCAGATCCATGGGGTGCGGTATATCGCGCCGTTTCTTCTAAGAGAGGAAATGGCGCAACAATATCTTGCATCCGCGATGCAACTACTGGTGAGTTCACAACGTCTCTCGATTCAACTGCTTCCGTTTTTCTGGACGCGTTGATTCCATCGGATGATCCGTCTACCGACAATGTTTTTCATAAATGGGTACGTGCTCTTCAACACAACATTCCTCAGACACCCGCTTCGCCACCAGTTTCTGTTGAGGAACTCGATTTAATTATTGGGAACCTTAAACTAAATAAATCCCCAGGCCTCGACCGTATCGACTCTATTTTAATACAAAGATGTTGGCGTTTGGCTCAATTTGAAATGGTTTCCCTCTTAAAAAGATGTTTAGACGAAGGCTGTTTTCCAGACTGTTGGAAAACGGGCCTCATGACTATAATTCCCAAACGATGCGATCGTCCTAGCATGGACCCAAAAGCATATAGACCTGTTACTCTCCTGCCTATTCTGGGCAAGATTCTGGAAAGGCTTATATGCAGTAGAATTGAATCCCATCTTTCTAACTCATGTCCACTTTCTTCTCGCCAATTTGGCTTCCGACCTGGAATTTCAACAGTCGATGCTATAAATTATATGTCAGAATTTGTAAGACATTCTGACGAAAAATATGTTATTGCTATTTCCCTTGACATTAGTGGTGCATTTGACAATGCTTGGTGGCCGCTCATTTTTCATAAACTGAAGTCAAGGAATATACCCCGCAATATATATCTGATAGTTAAGAGTTACTTTGAAAATCGCCGCATAGTCCTGCCTGGGGGACAATTTCTACATACGCGACAGGTAAGCATTGGATGTCCTCAGGGTTCTGTTCTCGGTCCACTTCTCTGGAACATTCTTTTTGATGACTTGCTGGATCTTCCTCTCTCCAGTAATTGTACGATTCAAGCGTATGCCGATGATGCATACATCCTCGTCCGTGGTAATTCCCGTAGATTTATTGAGAACTCAGCTACTCAAGCTCTTTCCTTAGTTTCCGACTGGGGTGTAAAAAATAAACTTTGCTTCGCTCCTAATAAGACATATGGCTTGGTTTTCAAAGGCTTACTACGTAGACAGCCGTCTATTAAGTTCTCTGGAACAAATGTAAGTTTTCGGGACCAAATCACTTGCCTAGGAGTTGTTCTGGAAAGAGGACCAAATTTTAAAAACCATGCTCGATTGTGTGTCGACAAAGCTAAGTCAACTTTTTTAAAGATCTCACACATCGCCAAGGCACACTGGGGTTTACAGTTTCAAGTATCCTGTCTTTTCTATAAGGCAGTTTACCTCGGCATTGCTTGCTATGCAGCAGGATGTTGGTCTCACGCCTGTGAGCTTCAACATATACGTAGAATTTTGCTCTCAGGCCAACGATTCGCTCTCATCGCTTTATCCAAAGCATATGGAACGAGTCCCACTGAAGCACTGCCAATTTTGACAGGCATGACTCCCCTTGATCTGGAACTTCAGCGTAGAGGGGCTGTTTTCAACCTTACGCGAGGCTGTTCTTCTATGATCGGAAATATTCCTCTCTTCCCTCCAGAGGGTCGAGTGTCACGCGGCTTTGTTGAAAGGACTGTAAATGAAAATTTGCAGAACATCTGGCAGACTCGCTTATTACCTACTAGAATTACCTACTTATTTTTTCCCGACGTGAGGTATCGTCTTAAATCTCCCTGGGTTGTTCCAGACTTTTGGACTTCCCAATTTTTCACAGGACACGGAAACTTTAAAAGTTATCTTCACCGATTTAACATTGCCTCATCTGCTTCATGTCATTTCTGTCAATACCCGGACCAAACTTCGGAACATATCCTTTGGGAATGTTGCCACCCAATGGTGTCCTCATATAGATCGGAGCTCCTCGTTGCTGTCCGTGGGCCTCTTCAAGGTCCCATTGGTCATGCGGATTTTGTGATCTCGAAGAAAAATTATAAAGCTTTTAAGGTTTTCTGTCATAGATATGGTGCCTTACTTTTAGAAGATTCCCGTTAAATTAATTATTTCCAGAGATCTTGGTCACTTCTCTGATGGTCTGCATGTAGGGGGATCTGAGGTCATAGACAGTCCACGGGTGTGAATTTTCTGTTCGCACTCGTTGATTGTTTCTTTTTGCACTATGGTGCCGAGATTGCTAATCTAGAGGGCTCCATGAGCTACTTTTCGTGCTATGCATTTTTTTTTGTCGTTCACTTAGCGTTCTGTGAAGGGGCCGATTACAGTCCCCATAGGCAGAGCGGGTGGTGGTGGGAGTAGCGAACTGACATGAGGACGAGTTTACAAGGCGCAATCTATGAATGTAGCTATTAAAGCTGCCGAATATATGAAGCTAGCATCTAAATTAATTTGCACGCAAATGGTTAGTATTATTTAGTGCCATAGAAGAAGGGTGTTTACATAATAGATAATAATTAACTGCCACATGTTAAAATTTCTTTAAGAAAAAATATGTTTGAGATTGGTTGATACCGATTGAAATTACAAAATATTCCAAATATTTCTTGAATCTTCGGAACTCTGCTGATAATTAATTGATGTTCTCCACTCCTTATTTTAAGTAATCATGACAAAAATATGTGAAAAATTCAATTGTTTATTGAGAACAACACATCAATTCATTCTTGCTATATTTCAGTTAACATGGTGAGGAACAGTTTTTGTTCAACGGCTATCGCATGGACTTACTAATTTACTTAACCCAGTGGTCGCATGCGTTCGATAATTTGAGACGACTCATTGAAGTTGAGCGCTGTATCATCTGAAGCTTAAATCTAATTTGTACATTTGGTTTTGTGAAGACATATTTATAATCGAACAATATATTTACTTGTTTTAAGATTTTCTGTAACTTATTAAATTTCAAAGAATGGGTTATGTCAATACGTTGACGAGACAAACAGGGAACCATGGAGATAGATAATATTATTATATAAGGTCTGTCCCCTCAAGTGCATGCTTTAGCATATAATCCAACAATACTATAATTGGTCCATTTTACTGGTCCATACGTTATCTGACGCTTAGAGCAATATATCTATCTACTTATGAGAGGAGGCTTACACACAATATCTAGTTCAATGAGATTTTAGACCCATTTTAAAAAAAATCTTGATTTAGTTTTGAAAGGTAGCTTAAAGATAGCTTGTGCCACTTAAATTTTAATATAGGTGCATTTAGATGCATTTCAATATGCCTTTTATTCTAACTGATCAATTCTTCTTCTTCTCCTTGGGCACTTACTACTTTATTAGTCCCACATGGTGGTGGGGTCTGTCTGATTAATTAATCGGCCTTCATGGCTCAGTTGGTTTGGTATCTGACTGCTGATCCAAAGGTGCCGGGTTCGAATCCCGGTGGAGACACAGTTTATAATTGTGTTTTCAGTCTGCATCTGTGAGACGATTCATATCGTAAGTCTCCAGAATGTGGCAACTTGTTATTGGGCTCGCGTTTAATTAATATTTGACATAGTACCTGTTAGTTGCCCGAGAAGTAATATAAAATAAATAAGTACCTATGTTGTAGTAATTAAAATATATATTTTTTTCAATTATTGTAAACGAGTTCGCAAAAAATTTAAGTACTTTCATAGAGATAATCAAAGTATATTGCAAAAATCTGTATAGTGTGTTAAAAAAGTATAAAAATTGTAATATATTGATGTTGCGCCTTGTATCAGGCAATGTGTATAGCGGGTTACGAGATCGTACGAATAGATTATTCGGAAACCTTCGGGTTTCAATATAAAGGAATGTCGGGGCTTTTTCTTATCAACGATAGTGCTCTCACGTTGTGGTTCATATATAACTTATTATTTGTACTTCACTCTGTATATATATCAAAATACTGTTATTTATAATAATCTGTGTTTAACTGAAACGCGTGTATTAATTTGATAATGATTTTTTTAATATCTGAGTACTTGAAAACTACCAGATATTAAAAAAAATCATTGTTAAACTATTACTAATAAGTCTTTTTATTTGATAAATGTTACTAAGCTACTTGGTACACAGATAAATAACACGATCTTCTTATACAGTTATTTTATACTAGTTGCATGTAACACATGAGATCCAACTGTCGAAAGCGATAGTATGTATAGTTGAAAAATAAGAATCAAACTATAAACCCATAAATCCAAATTATTGAAAATTTTAACACATGTTGGTATGTTTGTCAAGATAGGACAGTATGGAGGTCAGTCCTGTTTTCCTACCCGGAATATGAAAACAGCATGATGGTTCTGTATGTATGTTTGGAGATTAAGTACCTATCAAACTATTAAGTCTTCTTACATATTGTGTATAGGCGACTGCCCTACAAATTGTATGAAGCAATGTCGTCACTACATTCAATTTTTATAAAAATTGTTAAAAAAAGTTTGAGATGTGCTAATACAATGGTAATATTTTTTATAGAAAATTGAATTATCTAGTTGGGGTGTTTCGGCTTTTTTCGATATTTTTGAAAAATTTAGAAATATATGCAGTTAAACTCATAAATTTATCATAAAAAAAATATTTTTCTTAATAAAAAATGTTTGAGAAACCCTGGAATTTTTTTGAAAAAATAAATTTGAGATCTTATATTTGTCTATATTTGAACCAATTTTCAGCGTTCTAGCTTTTATGGTTTCTGAGATATATGGAAAAATAAAGTAAAAATTCAAAAGTTGATAACCCCTGACTGAAACAAAAATTCAAAATTCTGAGTATAAAAGTTTTGTAGGCCTATTACTGCTTATATATTCTGAAATTTTGGGCTCTGTAAATTGAGCGGATCAAAAGTTATAAGGGGGGGACGGACACACACACAGACACACACACAGACACACACACACACACACAGACACACACACAGACACACACACAGACACACGAAATGTTCTACTCCGAATTCTGAGTAAATCCGTGTATGGAACATATATAATCTGCGAAGCCTCTAAGTTGGTGTTTTTTGACTTCAAAGTTGGAAAAGCCGTGAAAAAAGTAGACCTCTCCATACAATTCTCGCGTATTCTGGCTTGATACATTGTCGATATGTTAAGAGAACAAAGTTCTCCTGAACAAATCGACAGTTGGAAAATTCTTAGTAATTCTCATCATTAGTGTAATAATCAATTAAAAGAGGAATTCATTTAATACATTTTTATTTCTATGTATCAGATGACAATATTCCAAAAACGGTATCAATGTACATAGGTACTATTGAAATCAGGGCCGGTGTTTCGTTTTGTATTTTTGATGCATTGTATCGTTACAATGATGTATGGTTATTAAAAAAATATGTGACTCGTAGCCAACGCTATACTTCTCACTACCAAGTCACTACACAAAATATTCAAATTTTGTATGAAAATTTTTCAGCATTTTCACGAAATGAGTTTGATAAAATTATTTTTGGATTAAATAATTTATTATGAAAACTTGATAATAGGCATGATGACTAATTTTGAGAAACTATCTCACGATGTTTTTACGCATCCACTATTTTCAAATATATATACATTTCTACATAAAATAAAGGTTTAGTAGCAAAAATTGCCATTTCAAAATCCAATTTGACATTTACGTCAAAAAACGCTTGCAGTGTAATGGCGTCCGTCGGAGCTGACGGTGACGTCACGGTTTCGTAAACCGCATATCACTACTATATGTACTATATGTATTCTAAGACGATTTGTGTATTTAAAATAAATTCAAAAGTGCATAAGTGTTGTGCGGTCCCAAAATGTACAAACACATCGAAAAAAACACTTACTGAGGTAGTTGTTTTCGTCCCACGCGAATATAAACGAGAAATAAGTGGTTAAATTTGGCACGGAGAGACCCAAAAAGTGTATTTTATTAAGTATGCGTTTACAATGAAATACAGTATTTGTTCACCCAGGTTTAGCTCTCAATACTATAATTCATTTACAAAATATTTACCATTAATAAGGCAATAAGCATAAAAAGAACTTCATGAATGTCCAAACGTCAAAATACGCCATCTTAAGTTTCCCGCGTATTAGGCATTAGGCCTGTGTAACACCACTGCGTTACGCCGCTCAATTGCATCGACCCAGTTCACTGCGCCGGATGTGTGAAGTCACTCCTTCGAAATGTATTGACTCACGGCGCAGTGAGTCGTGAGTGCTAGACCGGGAGAATGCGAACAGTGTTAGAGTATTGAGTTATTGAGTTGCTTGCTTTTTAACCGACATACCTACATACTTACTAAATAAACAACGTAATAGACAATAACATAAAACTAGCTTACCTTAGCACAGGCCATGCCTAGTGAAGGGGCTAGTAGCAAAGATACAAACAAAAAGAAATTGCTTAAACTATGTAAGCACCAGTGAAATAATAAAATGATATTTATTGAAATGAAATAACTTATATTTACTTTGTATGTTTACTACTAATAATAATAATAGTTACTTTTATTTAGACGTAAAAAATACAAAATTAATACATCTAGTATAAACAAAAATATATAATTTTTTGATACATTCTAATCCCGAAAAGTGCCGAATTAAAGCGTTTCCCGATTAAGTGCCGACGCAAGTCTGAATTTCCCGAAATCGGCAACACTGGACGAGGACCTAGAATATCGTGACGTCATGCGCTCTGATTCGTTCTGATTGGCGTTTCTCATAAAATGGCGGTCTATAATATTTTGTATTTTTATTTTAATAATATTAATTTAATTTAATAATATTAATTTATTTTAATAATATTAATTTATTTTATTTTCTATGTTTTTACTTTTAAATTTTATTTGTGTTCTTCTTTTTTATATTCTTATTGGTTATAAGTTGTTTTATATTGTTGATTTTATATATCCCTTCTTTTTTTTTACTGATATATTTTATTTTCTATGTTTTTACTTTTAAATTTTATTTTCTATGTTTTTACTTTTTAATTTTATTTGTGTTCTTCTTTTTTATATTCTTATTGGTTATAAGTTGTTTTATATTGTTGATTTTATATATCCTTCCTTTATTTTTACTGATATATTTTATTTTCTATGTTTTTACTTTTAAATTTTATTTGTGCTTTTTTTATATTCTTATTGGTTATATGTTGTTTTATATAGTTGCTGTACGCTGCACATGTGTTTTGTATGTTTTGTAAAAGCCCTTCAAATGGGCGTTGAAGGAATAAAATAAAATAAATAAATAAAATAAATATTAATATTATTCACTCTTTTAAAATGAAAATAAATACATTTTTTTAAATCTTTATAACCTATTTTATTTTTTAAAATCATAATGTCAGTGATTTTTTCTTACTCTCATCACGCCTATTCACTGCGCCGGGTCATTAAGCTAGTTAAAAAATAATAATAAAAGTATAATATGCAGGTATTGTATTTTATATAAGCAAAGATTATTATTGTATTCATTATATTTCATGTACCTACATGTTTAAAAATATCACAACTTTCCCGATTCTACTTTTAAAGTAATAGTATGTCGGTTAAAAAGCAGGCAACTCAATAACTCAATACCCTAACACTGTTCGCATCAAGGTTCGCATTCTCCCTGTCTAGCACTCACGACTCACTGCGCCGTGAGCCAATACTTTTCGAAGGAGTGAGTTAACACACCCGTCGCAGTGAACAGAATCGACGCAATTGAGCGGTGCAACGCAGCTTTACACATGTCATGTCTACCGCAGTACCGCGTAGGTATGCTTTTAGTTTATGAACACATAATGTAGTTTAATTTGAACAAGCTATTTGAATGGTGTCAGTGTAACAAACTTTCTCTCAATGCAAATAAGTGTCAAGTAATAAGGTTTTATAAAATAAAAAATCCCCTGGTTTATGAATATGATATAGACTTGATACAATTAACTTCAGTAGATGAAATAAACGATTTAGGTGTCATTTTTGATTCGAAACTTTCTTTTACTTGTCATATTACGAACATAGTAAACAGAGCTGTAAAGATCTTAGGGTTTATAATACGTATCACAAAAAAGTTTACAGATACATATAGTATTCGCTTGTTATACATATCACTTGTAAGGAGCATTTTGGAATATAATTCAACAATTTGGTCACCATATTATAATAATCAAGTTCAACTAATTGAAAAAGTACAACGCAAATTTCTTAGGTATATAAATTTTCAAATGAACATACCCAGAGAACTAATGGATTATAATCTCACTATGCATTGGACTAATTTAACAAAGTTATCTGACCGTAGAATAATTTTTGATTTAATTACATTACACAAAATGGTACATTCGAGTTTTGACAGCCCTGCTCTTATTGAACAAATTACATACCATGCGCCAAATCGTTCTAACAGGCAAACGGTACCTTTTTACTATTCTAACACACGTACACTACAACAATATTACTCGCCAATAGCACGGCTTCATTATTTGGGTAATGCATACTCTAGTCTAGGCGATATTTATTACTTGTTATTGACAAAATATAGAAACATTTACATTTTAGTTTATGAACACATAATGAACACATAGGTATATAATTTATATATGCTATTTTTGTTTCTTTTTGTTTTTGATATTTGTTTCTTAAAAAATGTATAGATATAATATGCAAAAATGTTCTGGTAGATATTTCGTACATTTATACATCTATTTTTGTTTTATTTTATAATATTATTGTATGTATGTATTAAACGTGTTTATACTATTTTATTTTGTATGTACATGTAAAAGGCTATTTAGCCGTTGATGAATATAATAAATAAATAAATAAATAAATGTAGAGAGAAGAAGGAACATATTTTATCGATTTTCGAGATGTAAGTTGTATTTAAATTATAGATAAATGAAGTACTTATATGCATAGAATAATAAAAATTCGCTTATATGTAAGTTTTTACCTTTCTAAATTCTGATGAGCAAAAGTCTTTTTTTGGTGCAAAGTAATTTAATATATATTGTATTGAAACTGTGACGTCATAATATTTTGATTCACTCTGATTGGTGTTTCTCATAAAATGGCGGACTTACATATTTTGTATTTTTATTTTAATAATATTAATATTATTCGCTCTTTTAAAATGAAAAGAAATGTATTTTTTCAAATCTTTATAACCTATTTTATTTTACAAAATTAAAATTTCAATGATTTTTTCATACTGTCATCACGCCCATTCTTCAATGTTATTTTGTGAAAGTGATGCGCCTTTTAAGTAATTTGAAAATAAAAATGTCAAAATTCAAGTTTGGGGAGATTGGGGTCTCTTTGTACTATATGACAGTTATAAAATTGAGAAGCACTATTCAGAGATCCTTCAGAATTAAATAGGGTCTAAGCGAGTATTAGATATACCTATAAAAAGTACGTATAATCGATAAAGTAGAATGAGACGTAGTTAATAATTTATTGTGTTTTCAGTCTGGATCTGTGAGACGATTAATATCGTAAGTCCCCAGAATGTGGCAACTTGTTAAATTAATATTTGACATACTACCTACCTGTTAGTTGCTCGAGAAGTAATATAAAATAAAATAAAACACGCCGTACATAGGACATAGCAGATACACACAGAAACATTGTGATACTTACATACTTTACGTGTCCGGGTTAGATTCTGCCACTCCAGTAAGCCGCGACTTTCATCGCTTTGTCATTGGCCATAATCAGGTCCCTAGGTGTACAGCCTCCCCTCATCAGTGGACACATCAGTAGGTGGCTGTCATCCTGGGTTTCGCCACAATCACAACAAACATCATCATCTGCAGGCAGGTACCCCCACCTCTTGAGGTTCTTCTTGCATCGAGTGACACCAGCTCTCAGCCTATTGAGGGTAGTCCAAATAGAGTATGGGAGATGTTCGCCCCATCGTGCACCCTCTTGTAAGTCAGTCTGTGACGTAACATTGTGATGAAACTTTCAGAATACAATCTCAGCATACTAGTAGATAATCTGTAATAAAAATAATAATCTTCAGAATTGCGAATTCATAACTAGTAAAAAATAAATTCACATTGAAATAAATGAAGTATTCCGATTCATTCAATTCCGTATTAGAAGTAGGACAATGAACGCTATTGATATTTTATTTATTTATAAATATTTTTAGAGTTAGGCCCTTTTCTGATTAAATTTGTCGGTGCGTCAGCGGTGCGAGATTGGCATGCCTCAGTATACGCGGTACCGAAAGCTTACCGAAAACCTATATTTCAATTATTAGCCTTTCTTGATTGGCTTGGCATGCGCAGGCGCGGTAACGGATCGTTTAGTTTTACCGCGTCTCGGTAGAAACATCCAGTCACATCCAGTCCATAGAATACACAAATTCAGTCGTCGCTCAGTATTTGTAATAAAACGACGCGTATTTGGATTTTTAAAAATGGTAGAAAGAGATATTCACGTTGTTTTAGTACAAGAGATTGAAAAGTGTCCTGTTTTGTACAATTATAAATTAACTGAGTACTCAAGAAAGGATGTCACAGAAATTGCATGGAACGAAATATCAAATAAAACACGCTTGTCCAGTATGTATCCATTGTTTTATTTTTATTTTTAGACCATGATTGTTTTGCTACGGAAGGGCTCCTTGCGGAGTGATGAAGTAGTTAGTTATGTAACATCGTGCAAGTGGAGATCAGTCTTTTTTCTCCTACCCCGAATATGTAAACATCTTGCTATGTTCACATATGTGGGGTTGGAAAAAAGGACAAACCTCCACAATATTCAATCCTGACATTAGTAAATGTTTTGTCGAGAAAACAAAACATCTTAGAATATTCAATAATTTGGTTTATAGTTTGGAACGTATCATCGTGAGGTAATGAAGCCGCTGAATGTAGGTAAATATATTAAATTATTAATATACCTTTATATTAAAACCATCTCGCTCCAGCCTCGCATCTCGCATAAGGCTGAAGGTCTAAAAACATCGCCATCGCTATTCCTTTCAGCATAGCCTGTCTCGGTCATTGTATAAAGGCTATAAGCATCACAAAAGGGGGAAAATATAATAGAATGATAAACCTTATAATTATAGTTTGTTGACCCAGAAGTAAGAAGTTGATGAATCCATTTGTGTTTGCCGTCCACGGTACCCAATCAATTGGTCATATTCCAAAGTTCGTTGTAAACGATTTGATATTTCTTTCCACTTTTCTGTTGATGGTATGCATGTCCATTGTCCATGTAGTATTGTCCGAATAGCTTCAGTTATAACGTCAGATACAGTAGTAATATCTTTTGCAAAGAAAAGTGTTGATGAGGTATAAGTAGTACCGAGATACCTTAAAAAACAAGTCATATCATAAATGTTAATAAATACACGGAATATTTAAGTAGGTAGGAAATGGGATATCTACTAATAATCTTCTTTTCTTTTAGTTAACGACTGCAAAGAAAAATGGCGCAATATAAGATCTACTTTCTTAAGAAGCTTGAAAACATCATCAAGGGGTTCCAAACCGAAAAAACCCTATTACCTTAAAGACTACCTGGAATTTATTCTACCATATGTAAAACCAGTCAACGAGTCGCCAAACCGTGGTAACATTCCGTCTGTTAAAGAAAGTGATTCGGGACCAGTAAGAGTTAAAGAAGAACAAGCCACAAGTGCCCATATTGAAGATTCATCGAATGAATCCACTGAAGAAACACTAGAAGATTCTATTCCAGAGGATCCAGGGGCGCCAGAAAATTCACAGACACAATATGGTACACGCCGACGACGCAGCAATGACGTCGATATTGCAATAACGAAGTTTTTAAATAGAAAAATGAAAAAGAGTGACGATATAAAGAAAATACATAAAAATCAGTCGGTGATGAATCACTTTTTTCTTAGCTTACTACCTGAATTTGACGATATGTCGAACCAACAAATGCGTACTTTTAAAATAAAAGTTTTACAACTCATAGAGGAAATTAAAGAACAACACTAATCTTCCACGCATACATCGAAAGTTTAATATAACTCAAATATCATCTGTTGCCACAAGTCCTAATGAAATTCCAGAGCCACCAGTGAAATCTTGTACACATGTTTCTGATTGGTTTATTCAATAAATATTTCTAAATCCCTCTTTCTCACACACACGATTTTATGTCAATGATGGATATGAAGTTCACAAATATATCGACATCGACATTTGGAATATAATTATATTGAATATAAGTTATCAATAAAATAAATGATATAGAAAATATTGACGACATATTGTAAAATTTGGAAATTCGTCCAAATTTTGTATTCGTATAAATCATATGTATACATTAAATTAACATTATTTGACAACAGCAAATTTATCAGCAATAATAAACGTCACGATGACTCTTTTACCTCTCTACATGATACATGTTGAGAAATGGATGTAAACTAAAACTGTTCAATAAACTACCTAAACATATGAGTACCTACTGTAATGAGGGACAAGCAAAAGATTAAAATTTCTTTAAAACAATTTTACATTTAACACTTCATTTTCATTGTTTTTGTTCTGATTTACCTTGTTTTTCATTGGTACTGTTTTGATTTGCTTTATTCTGAATTGTTTTGTTTTAGATAACATTATTTTCATTGATTTGTCATTTTAAGGGGGGGAATTTAGATAGTTTGGGTATTAATAAACAAAAATATACCTTAACTTTTTGATAATGTTCTGTATAAATTCTTGTAGAAAAATAATGGCATACCCCGATTTTCAACGTTTATCACATATTTTTAATCAACTATAAGGCGTAGAGTAATATATTTTTTTTTAAATTAAAGAAGACAAAAATATCTAGAAAAATATGATGTGACGTTGCATTAATGCTTCAGGTTTAGTAAATAAACCTAAAAAACATTTATTTTCCATTCAGCGCCATTGCGAAATAAACGTTTTTTGGTTTATTTACTTAACCTGATGCGTTAATGCAACGTCATATCATATTTTTCCAGGTATTTTCTTCTTTAATTTAAAAAAATATTGCTCTATACCTTATATTTTTTTAGAAATTTAAGATAAATGTCTAAAATCGGGGTATGCTTATTATTTTCCTAAAATAATATATACAGAACATAATCAAAAAGTTAAGGTATATTTCTTTTTATTAATATTCAAACTAACTAGGTTATTTTTTTCAAAAATTCGTTTAGTAATAATGATGGTATATCAAATTGAAAAAATAGGTACGTCAACAAATAATTCTGACCGGGTAGATTAGCCATTTACCTCTATGTGCATCGCGTAAGTAGGTGGTCTGCCTCTACTTCTTTAGTCCTCACGTTGTCTCCATTCCAGGATCTTCTTGGTCCATCTTAGGTCCTATTTTCACTGTTAAATGGTGTAGTTTAATTGTTTTGTATAAGTGTATATGTACTTTGATTGCTGAATAACTATGTAATTGCAGTGTAGGTACGAGAGGAGCTTGCACTGACAAACTGTTTATAAAGTTTAGTGCAAAAACAATATATCCTAATGTAAATTTTATAAATTAATGAACAAAAAAAAAATATGCTCAGATAAGGATTGAATCCTACACCGACCGATTTTGTTCACTTATAATATAGCATTAGCATTTGCTTAGTTTTGGCAATATAATTAGAAGATGTATGATATTCTTGTTACAAAAATGTATAATCATAACTTGCGAATACCATATTTCATTCTCTTGTAGATGAGAGAATGGTATATAAATATTGAAAGTACCTGCCGCTCCTGATAACTAAATGTAATTATTATTATAGAAAAAAACAATATAGTTTGGAATGTCGGCCCATAAGATCCAGTTATTGAAGTATTGAACATATTTATTGACATACCTACAACTTTATACACACGTACAACTTTAATTAACAACGTATTTAAAAGGATGTAACATAGAAAATATGTACATACATATCTACATAAGTACCTATTTATATTTTTATTGTGAATAATCTATTTTATACAAAAAAGCATAATACCATAGATTATTCATATTATTTTTACTCTCCACTCCTTTGCAATAGTGGAGTAACGATTTCACAGATTTTCAGCGTTGTTTTACGTCAATCTCTCAACATGTATCATACTGATTGCGTACTGTTGGTTTCTTACTGTTGGTTGTTTTACTGGTTGGTTCGTAGAAGGAAATACGAAAAAATTGATATCAATTTATATCATTGTTTCGGGTGTCACACTGTCATGTAAGAGCCGGGTAGTCGAAAATACAACAGACTACAATAACATCTTAATACTTCAGCAATAAGGTTCACCACCCATTCTGGATGTTGCCTTTTTAGGTGAAACAAGACTGGTGTGTGGGTATACACGCATGTGTGGTGCTTCTTCTTATAAGGTAATGCACACCCGCACACCTGTCGCTGGTTAACTCACACTGGGATATGCCATGATAGTATGTATGTAGGTATGTATCACATATTTAGTGTTATTATCTCTCTTCTACTGTATAATTGTGGAGATTTGTGATTTCAAAATATGGATGCATATTTTCTTTATTAGAAATTTTATAATAACAATATTTTTTGAACATCATTTTCTCAACAGATATCATGTAGAGAGTGCTTACTGTGAGTTTCGTCATGTGTTTGTGAGTATGGCGTAAGTAGGTACCTACATACTATGATATTTTGGGTCCCTCTAAAAACCCAAACTACAAATTAATTATGTATAGGTAAGTTCGATTGATTTCATATTGATATAATATTCGTTTATTATGCAAAATAAATTACATAATGTGACGGACTTATTGCTCTTAGGCAATTTCTACCAGTCAACCACACTCATATCATAAATGTAAAATGTATTTACTTGAGCTGAATAGTTTTCTATGCTTCTATTTTTCTATGATTTCAGATCTGTCAAAACTTTCAAAATGTAGGTACTCTGGAAATTAATTTTTATTTTGCTTCAAGAATGTATACAATAGAAATGTATTTCATAAAAGTGCATTCTGAAATTGTCGATTTTTCATGAAAAAAAGTATTCACTAATAAATTAGGTACTGGAGAGTTAAGTGTTGGCCACAAGTCACTCATTTATTGATCAATATATCGAGCTATATGAAAATGTTATAGAACGTCGAAGACACTTCTTTGTATATCAACATATTGAATATGTTGTCTTTATATTAATTAACACAAGAATTATTGATAAGAGAATACGCAAGATTACGGAATGCAAGATATGGGATGCGCAAGGTGCCTTTGTAGGAGGCAGAGGATGTATCGATCAAATTTTCTCTTTACGTATGGCTACAGAAAAGGTTCTGCATAAAAACCAGAAACTTTTCTGTGCGTTCATAGACCTAGAGAAGGCATATGATAAAGTGGATAGAGAAAAATTGTGGGATATCCTATCGATATATGGAGTGAAGAGCAAACTAATACGTGCCGTTGCGTCTCTGTATGAAAATAGTGGAGCCTGTGTCCGTGTCAACGATGCGTTGACAACATGGTTCCCTATTAATAAAGGGGTGAAGCAAGGCTGCGTATTATCTCCATGGCTGTTCAATCTGTATATTGATCACTGCGTTAGGACATTGAAGAATGAAAATAAAGGTCTGAAACTAAGTACTGTAAACGTACGTGATTTGATGTATGCAGACGACAAAGTGGTGATTGCTGAATGTGCGGATGAGTTACAGTATTTAGTAAATAAAGTGTATGAAGGATGCCTGCAAAATGGACTGAGAATGAATGTTAGTAAATCTAAGATATTGGTATTTGAAAAGACTGAAAGTATAACTGCATGTATGATAAAAGTAGAGAACGAATGGCTAGAACAAGTTGAGGAATATTTATATTCGGGGAGTATGTTTGAACGGAATGGAAGACCCGATAAAGATATCGAAAGAAGAGTTATGGCAGGGAATAGAATAAACGGAGCACTTAGACCAGTAATGTCCGACCCAAGCATCTCAAAGGAAGCCAAAATTGTAGTACACAATGCAATTGTGGTGCCTACTTTGACGTATGCTAGTGAAACATGGACCTGGCAAAGAACACATGAAAGTAGAATAAATGCTGTAGAAATGAGATCACTAAGAAGAGTATGTAATAGAACGATATATGATAGAATAAAAAATGAGGACATAAGGAGAGAATGCAAGTTAAAGAAGGATATTATATGTAAAATGAAAGTGAATGCTTTAAGGTGGTTTGGACATATAGAAAGAATGAACGATGAACGACTGACCAAAAAAATATCCAAGTACATTAGGTAAATTGTTAATTAATAATAAAGACAAGGTTGAACAGTTGGATAACAGCGGAATTTATAAACTAAATTGTAACTCATGTACGGGAACATATATTGGACAAACAGGCCGTGCCTTTAAAACAAGAATTAAAGAACACATGGCATGCATTAGATTAAAGAAAGACACCTCAAATTTTGCAGAACATATAAACGAAAACAACCACCAATTTAATAGTGACCATAATATAAATATAATACATCGGGCAATAAAAGGGAGAAAACTTGACCGACTAGAAATATTAGAAATAAACAGAGTAAAAAAGGATCCACAAAAATTACTCATCAATAAACAAATTGATCATATATATTCACCATTATTGAAACCGATAGGTTAGACAGACATATACCTTCCTTTGTTGTTAAATACATTAAGATTAAAATTAAGCTGTTTGTAATTATAACTACCAAATATCTATGAAATACATTGGTTTTAACCACACTTAAAAGATAACAATAAACCAATAAATACAATATTATTTACCTTTCGAATTTTACTGCTGTCGTTTCCTTTTGTTACAGGCCTAATGGACACAGGGGACTACAACCAGTGACCCAACTACATTCATAGTATTAAAACGTAGATTTGTATAGATTCATTTGCATTATATAACTTCTTTTCAACCGTTCAAAAACCAACATTTTTATACACCTGCCATGTAAATTTTGTATATAACCACTAGTCTCAGTCTTGTAGAGCATTATTCTGACGATGTGCTTTGCACGAAACGCGTCAATAATCAAATAAACACAATAGAACAATTACCAAGTATTTTTATATTTTTTATAACATATCAACGTACAATGGAGTTCTATCAAGAATTGTCGATCGACAAACTAAACTTAAAAAAATATACATGGGTGCAAGAGATGGAGTGAATAGCAGAGGTCGCCCCAGAAAGGGATGGCATGACCATGTGAATGATATTTTGAAAGAAGGAAACATAAAAAGTTTGAACAATCGACGAGCATGTATGAGACGATGCATGGATGTAAAGGAAGCCAGAAATGTGTGCAAAAATAGAGAAGTATGGCGCTCAATTCTCTCTGCTTACCCCGTAAGGGACATGGCGTGATGGTATGTATGTATGTATGTATGTATATTAATTAAAAAAAAATCCTTATGCAAATAAGCCCGGTCGCCATTGTGCAACATATCTGAACAAAAAGATAAATAATAAAAATAAATATTGCATGATATACAGCGAGCTTTTCTGGTCTTGAAATAATTATGAATACAATTGTGTCAGCAGTTGTTAATATCTTTCATATTTGAAAAGGAATAATTAGGTCAGCAGTTATGAATATCTCGCAGATTTGAATAAAATTGTGTCAGTAGTTATTAATGTTTCTCAGATTTGAATACATATTATTGGGTCAGCAGTCGTGAATATCTCTCAGATTTGAATAGGCATAATTTGTTCATGAATATATCTCAGATTTGAATATATTTGTGTAAGAAGTTATGAATGTTTTTCAGATTTATATATCATTGTGTCAGCAGTTATGAATATCTTTTAGATTTGAATGTAATTGGGTCAGCATGTTATGAATGTCTCTCAAATTTTAATAAAACTTAGGTCAGCAGTTATGAATTATGAGCAGTTATGAAATAATTCTGAGAAGTTTAACAGCAAAAAAATCACCGATTCTAATTAATTATCTCTCAAAGGTGGCTATAAAAATACATCTTCAACAATGCCAGGATACCGCGATGTGTGCGTCTAAAGAAAAACCATCAGACAATACATTATTAGTTTGTTTTTAGTTCTTAAGACGTGATGTGACGGTCAGCATTGAAGGAATTATTTAGAGCTGGTAAATGTGCGATTCTCTGTCTTTGCCTTTAACTTTGAAAGATAATTTTTAAAGACATTGTATTTTGGCTAAATGTCCACACATCTCGTCCAACTATGACGAGTTTTGAAGAATCCTGTACGATTTCCACAGTAAACAATTTTATTTTTCCTCTCTCCGGATATTTCTTCATCCCAAGTTGTTCACACTGCGTCACCTGGCAATACATACCGATAATATGTTCGTAAACTTGAGTTAGGTACTGATAACTTTTAACTATTATTACTGTTAGTTTTGGCTGTGTGCACAGAACATTTGGTAAGTGTAACCAATGGTGTATAGTCTACCTATCCACTATAGTTTGGTGAAATTTTGATATTATTTAAAATTTTGAAAAACATACATTTTCAGTAACTAAAACAATATCAGTGTATCTACCTAGCGACAATAATTATTTTGAAATAAATAAAGCGTAGGCACCTACCAGAATAGACAATACATTTATTTGTCGATAACCTATCTACCGAAATAAATAATACTATGATACCTACCAAAATAAATATGAAATAGATATTCGCCTAAATTAAACGAATGTATTGATTGAAATAAATAAATCACAGTAACCTAACAAAATAAAAAAAGCGTAGATAATATTTTTTTAAACAACGTAAGATCTAAATAAAACGAACAAAGAAACATACCAAATTAAATTAAAGTAATTAAACATAGTGTCTCTATCTGGTGTATTTTTTACTTTGTTTTATTTTTACTCGTGTTTTTGTTTTTTATTTTCTTATTATTTTTTTATTTTGTATTCTCTTGTTAATTATTCCTGTAATTGATTAAATTTACTATGGTGATTGACTGATAGAAATTGCCTGCTGGCAATAAGTCCGTCACGTTGTTTAGCACAATAAAAGTATTTAATTATTATTATTATTTTCTATTGAAGTAAATAAAAAGCAGGTACCTATAGGAATAAATAAAATGTCGGTACCTTTATGGAAATCATTAAATAAATAATGAACGAGAATCGCTCGCGAATGATTATTTATGATATTAAAATAAAAAAAGATTCGGCCATCACTAACTAACGACCCAATGATTCTGGCATGACTGAATGGTTCTCCAATCTCCCGTCTCCATGTAGGGAAGTCATAATGGCTGGAGTCGGCTACGCGTGGGGCGGAATATTGCAAAAACCAACAATGCCATATTCTAAGACCCTTAAGGCTAATAAGGCGATTCTTTCATTCCATCATGGACACTATAGGTAGTAGTGGTTCCTTACATTAGTTCACTTTTTGTCACCGCCAATTTCAAACTATGTGGACTTTGGTATTCTGAGTCGTTATTTTATATTTTACAGTGTATAGAAGAATTCGTTAATTTGGTATACCTTCTTTTTGTATTCCTTTTATGTATCTTTGAGAGCACTCGTTAATTTCACATTTGATATCGTTAAACTTTAGTATATAATGTAGAGAAAAAAGTACCTATATGTAGCGATATAATGTCGGCCTTTTTGGCCCAGTTAAAAATATATCGCTTGCGTACTCCCTGTGCTCACTTACGGCTTTGAAACATCCGCATTTACTAAGAAAATGATGGAAAAGCTAAGAGTGACACAAAGAGCGATGGAAAGAAGAATGTTGAATATCTCGCTAAGGGACCACAAAACTAATGAATGGATTAGGAAGAACACAGGAGTAGCGGATGTGGCCAAAATAATAGCGGAGTTAAAGTGGAGTTGGGCGGGTCATATATCTCGGATGTCAGATGGACGATGGACAAAAATTGTGATGGACTGGAGGCCAAGAACGGGAAGCAGACGCGTGGGAAGGCCCCAGAGCAGATGGTCCGATGACATCAAAAAAGTGGCAGGTCCAGAATGGCGAAGAATGGCACAGAATGATAGAGACTAAGTAAAAATATATCTGACTGCTGAGCTCCCGATTTTAATAATTTGCTTATTTAAGGTAATATATGATATATTATGACTTTGAAAACTTGTGTTATAGTGCACTGTTTGGATACATAGAAGAAGATGACAAAAGAACTTGCCCTTTCATATTCTGCTGGAGAATATGCTTGCCCCATTTCGTGAAAATCAGTCCTCGCACAGAGACTGGATACTATCCTAAACGAGGCAGGGAAATTGCTCAAACATCAGGCGAGAGGTACATACTGTATAGGCATCAACCACCACCTTTACGACTCGAATCTCGGAGGAGTTTCCTAAACACGACCAAACCCATAGCAGATACCCCAAAGATTGCATGAGTCACAACGGAGGCCACACTAGGAACCATTTTTAATACACCAACTGAAGCACTGCCCCAAGAACATGACCAACCGTGGACAATGATGAAAATCCTCAACAGGATTAGGACTGGGGTCGGTCGTATAAGGAAAAATCTCCAGAGATGGGGAATGCCTCAAGATGCGATGTGCGACTGTACACAAACGCAGGGCAGCGATCACTTCCTGGCATTCTTAACGAACCCACCTAGAGGACGAAAATACAAGAGGCACAAGAATATCTCACGTAGTTCAGCAATGTACCAATTCCGAATGTTTCCTTTTTGGTGAGACAATACTGATATCTGAGAATACATAGGTACATGTGTAGGTATACACTTTTCACAATGAAATCACATCCGCGCACCTTTCGCTGGCTACCCCATAGTTTAGGATATACCGATTTAAATGAATGACTGAATTAATAAATTAAAAAGTTCGTTTCATAAAATTATTCCGTACGCCTGAGGGATTGAAGTTATCAAATTTATCACAAATCAAAATGCTTTTATCAAAAACAACTGTATATTAAAATAAAAGTAGCATTTTTAATGAGAATATGGCTGTAACACCATATTCTGATTTCAATCCCGCAAGTCACGCAAATCCCGCATTAATAATCCCGCAAAATTCATCCGGGATCACGCGTTTGTGGGATCCCACGTTTTCGGGATTGGGTTCTCTACTTACACCTCAGTTTTGTTTTGCAAATTTTGAACATCGCCGACGTAGCACTTACTAAACATAAATTTGCTTACAATTTAAATTTGAGAAGTAATGGTAATTTTGTTATAAAAATAATGATGTAAGGTCCCATTCCAGGGTTTTGTGTTGGAATATATAGTAAATGTGTGTGTATGTGAACTAGAGCCGTGTGTTATTAGACCTCTAATTAAATCATAAAGTAAACTAACTGACAGATTCAAAATGGATGCCGATAATTACCCTTTGGTCTGATCAACTGTGGCTCCACCCAAGAGAACTAGCTACCTGTACTGAGTACCTGCCTTGGTACCTTTCTATACTCTATAACATCTACCAACTGCCTGCGTGTCAATATACTAACGATGGAGGGCTAACGATATCACATATATCCGCAACCTTTTTAAAATTCAACAGCATGTCACCAAACATGTATAAAAAATGTACAACATTAAATACATAATACCATATCAAAAAGGCGTGCAAATTGGATAGGCTTTGTTTTGCGACACGAGGATCTCCTACACATAATCTTGGAAAGAATGGTTCAGAGAACAACTAGCAGAGGGTGTATCTAGGAGTGCCACGACATGAAGTGTACTTCCTACACAGAGTTGAAGAGAGCCGCTTTGGAGGCAATCGGAGTGAAGGAGAGATTCATCGCTTTGATGCCAAACAATCCCCAAGATTGAAACCAAAGAACCTGAAGACTAATAAACAAAATTTAATGAATCAATCATGCACTGCATTGACACGTTAAACAAATTTAAGACTGGTTAATGAATACAAGAAATAAAAAAATATTCAATACATATTATAAAAAAATATTTGCATAAAATAATAAAAAAAATATAAATAACATAAATCTATATATGACGTCAATGACTTATCAGCATTTTATATATTTTACATGTTTTTAAAATTGTCATACCTTACCAATGTTCTTGTACTCTGCTGGATTTTTGTAATAAATAAAATAAATAAATGAAAAATAACAATTTATAAAACAAACAACAATAAAATTTTACTTCATTTCGTACCTATACCTAACAATAATAACTATGTAGGTAAAAAAAAATTTTCCTCTCAAATACGAAAATATTAACTTTGTGGCACATTACAACAAAAAAATATAAACTATATGTTATTTCTTTGTATAAACCGAGTTATTGAAATGGATATTGCGACCGGTTTCGAAACTAACCTCTCCCTTCTCAGTCATTCAAGTTTTTCAGGATTCTCAAGTTGAAAATCTGCCTGAGGAGGAAACGACTGATTTCATTCACCACAATGCACAAGCATTTATGCTTAGTTTAGGGAATGTATGAGGAAGTACATATATGTACATACTTGTTTATAAATTTATTCTTTAAAACAATAGAAAAGAGTTATGACAGGTAATATAATAAACGGAGCACTTATGTAGACCAGTAATGTCTGATCCAAGAATCTAAAAAAAAGCTAAAATTGCCGCAGATAAAGTAATTGTAATGGCTACTTTGACGTTTACCAGTAAAACTTAGACGTGGCAAAAGACGCATGAAAGTAGAATAAATCCTGTAGAAATGTAATCATAAAAAAATGAGGACACAAGGAGGGAATGCAAAGTAAAGAAGAATAGAATAATTAAAATGAAAGTGAATGGCCTGAGGTGTTTGGGCATATAACATTTCTATAAGTATAAAGGTACTAAGTGGTTTAATGAACTCCCTTTGAGTCTAGAAAAATTGTACTGATTTATTTATTTATTTTTTGTTATTTCATTCTTGTTTTGTGTAGCTTCATATTTTTTAGTAGATGTACAATGTTTTGGCAAATGTAACAATATTAAATAGATACTCCTCTCTTTTAACACGAGATTTTACCTCAATTAAAGAGGGTTATTATGAATTATATGATGGAAATTGTATACTTTTTTAAATTATGATTTATATGTGAACCTTGTATTGTTTTTGTTAATAAATAAAAAAAAATAAAATATATATATATATATATATATATATATATATATATATATATATATATATATATATATATATATATATATATATATATATATATATATATATATATATATATATATATATATATATATATATATATATATATATATATATATATATATATATATATATATATATATATATATATATATATATATATATATATATATATATATATATATATATATATATATATATATATATATATATATATATATATATATATATATATATATATATATATATATATATATATATATATATATATATATATATATATATATATATATATATATATATATATATATATATATATATATATATATATATATATATATATATATATATATATATATATATATGTGGCGATTGCGCCAATTGCGCCAATTGCGCCGCGCAGTGCTTCGCTGCGCTGAGTACTTCGGCAGGCGCCATCTTGCCCTGCGCCGTATTCACAGCCCGTCTCCTATTTAAGGGGAAGCACAGCGCGCCCACATCATTCCGCTCATCCAGATCTCGAAGCTAGGCATCACGCTGCCCGACCGCTCGTCGTCGTTCAAATCGTCCGCGTTTCAAATTTACATTTATATTCATTAAATAATAACTCGACATTTCTGTACCAAGTAATATTAGTAAACATCAATTGTAATCATCATCTTGATAAATGAAAGAGTAAGTTAAATTTCCTGTTATATCTTTCAATCTGTCAACCATTCCTACCTGAGTAATATTTGATAATAATATTTAATCTATTGTATACGGTATCGCAATTGCTTGGTCGATCAATCTGTGGCTCAGCTGTCGGGACTATCCGAACAGACGGCCTCCAGGTTCGAACCAAGCGGTTGGGATATCATTTGGGTTGTATGTAGCTGAAGGCGGACAAACAGGTAATACCTACACGTCCAACTGACCGACCTTACCACCTCAATTACAGGCTTGCATATCAGCTCACGCTGGTATGCAATCGCTTCTAACCAAGTGACCACTCTGGCACTTTGGCAAGCTCTACATACCACAAATCTTCTTACCCCAAAACTGGTGACCCGAACGTGTCTGAACATACCTTCTAAACAGTCCCAAAACTGGTGACTCCCGATCGTGTCTCCGAACACCCACCAGTCCAAAACTGGTGACCCGAACGTGTCTGAACATACCTTCTAAACAGTCCAAAACTGGTGACAACCGAACGTGTCTCAGAACACACACATAACTTCAGAAACTGGTAAAATTCCGAAATCGTTAAAAAAAACTCAGGTAATTTTATTTTGTGCTCATAATTTCAATTGTTATACTGTGGAAAAAAAATCTGGTGAGCCTATCACAACCTACTGTGCCATTCTTAACGTAAAATCAGTAGTTTTATTAAACAGAACAATAATACGTGTTCATTAATATACTGCGTAACATTTTACTGCACGACAGAAACAAAGGATTTAACAGGAATTAATACTTGAACAGCGAGGTCTGGATGAACGGAATCACTCGAGCAGGTAACACATATATTACAAGCTAATATATTAAATACATTTGTCTTATAATTTGTCAAAAATTAATTACAAGTGTACCCGCTCAAAAAAACGCTCAAAAACGCTCATACGCAAATTCCACCTAACTTAACATATTAACAATTGTTTAATATATAACTAATATGTACTTTATATTTTTTCATGACTGACGAGACGCAAAAATAATCCAGACGGAACAATTAAAAAAGAAGCTGCCTAAAAAAAAAAACCAAAAGTACCAGAAAATAAATAAATACATACAAAGGACGAAGGTATAAAAATAAAAAGCAAAAAGCCAGAGAACCAAAACGCCGAATAGAGGTATAAAATTTATAATATCATTAAAAAAACCTAAAGTCATTAAAAAAGCCTAAAGTCATTCTAAATATTTTACTTCTTTTCATAATTGATAAAACGCAGAGAAAAAATAAAAATTAAAAATAAATTTCATAGAAATTCATAAAATATTTATTTTTGCTAAATATCGTAATACGTAAAAATTAAAAAAATTATCAATAAAAAATACATATTACATTCCCAAATAAAACCATTATCATAAAAACTAAAAATTAGAAACATATAGCTAAATAATTATTATATTCGTAAAACGCATATTTTTATGTAAAAATTCAGTAAACCAAATATATGTATAAGAATGTTACACAGCGTCCATCCGTAATAAAAAACAAAGGTAAACAAACTTCAAACAAAAGGCTCGCGAATGAACTCGTATAACCCCTATATAACAGCGATAACGGTCAGGTCAATACCCCATTCACAAAAGTGAAAGTTACCGTGCATAATAATATTTAAAAAATAAAATACATTAAATATTTAAATAAATTAGATACATCGTTTCTAAACATAATTATAGGAATAAAACAATTGTATACAATTACAATTAAATAAAATAAACTACGTACGCAAACGAACATTATAAAATATTTTTAAAAAATATTTTTTCGAAATAATTGTTTGAAAATAAACTAAACTAATGCTTCTAAAACTATAATATTAAACTATTACTATCAAATCATTATCAAACAAGCATACGTTACGGAAATTTAAAACCATTAATCATATTATAATATATAGAGCAAATTTAAACAATAACTAACTACAAATAAACATTGTTTTTAAATACAATCGAAAATAAATAAAAATAAAAAGCCGTGATACATCGAGCAGCTACAAATAGCTAAAACTAATATAAAATATTTACAAAATATTATACTTAAATAAATACAAAATATTTTACTTTATTTTTTATAAAAACACTACAACTATAAAACCATGATCGAACAATAAAAATAATACGATACGATAGCGAATACGTTCCAGAATATAGAAACATTGAAACTATAATATACGGTAGTAAAAATACCTAACTATAATCAAACATTAAAACCTTATTATATATTAACTATATAATACAGCAACAAACTGGTACTATAAACTAAACTATATTATATTAACTATGTAATACTACAAAAAGTATTATAAAACATTAAAATTATAAAACATTGAAACATGGCATACATAATAATAATAAATATTATAAACATACTCGTATATTAAATTTTTAAAAAAAACATTGTACAATACAATACGAAACAAACAAATAACATTATATGGCATCATAATACAATACTTCAGCAACGAGTATAAACATACTTATAAATCAAATCAAATGGAACTTATAATACTTATAAATACTTATAACCAAATGGAACTTGCAAATTATAAAAAACATTTTATACCTATCAATCATCGCAAGTACAAACATTTACATTGTATAATTCTATTGTATAATTTTAAAATTTCAAATTGAGCATCAAAGACATCAACAAGAATCATCTGGACGACTTCATACAGCAACTAGCTGCCCCCGCATTCAACCGCATCACTACATAGAAGAAAAAAATTATTTATGATGAATCACATCATCATCATCATCTGGACGACTTCATACAGAAACTAGATGCCCCCGCATTCTACCGCATCACTACCGGGAAGAAATTAATTATGGAGGAACCACTGCATCTTCACATCATACCAGCATTCAACCGGAGCATCGCTGAGGATCATCTTTGGTACCGCCAATACTCACTGCTCAACACCGCTGAAGAACCAGCAACGTTTGCCTTTTGAGAACATCTCCGTGCCAGCATCACACATACACTTACTACAAGAGCACGCAAAGTCTTCCCCAAGTCATCGCCATCATTGCTCTGACGAGGAACGATTTTGTTGGACATACAACGTCTCTTCCTTCATGGCCTGCACGCAAAGAGCTAATGTCAACCTCCTTGCTACGCATAAAGAAACGAAGCTGCTCAACATTTACGTGTCACCGCCCTGAGGAGTTCACATCAATCCTTCTCCGGTTTCACGAAATGTACCCAGGTTACACTGAAGTCCCATGCACTTCAAAGCCGTCAACATGGCGCACCGCAAAACCCTACAGGCTAAACTGGATATATCGCCACATCCAAAGCTGTCACGCCTGACACGCCGCAAACCACAAGACACCCTCGTGCTTCGCCCCATGCTGGCACACGCAGGCAGCTGTCGAACATATATTTATTTATATATTTATTTATATGCACACGCATACACACGCTGAGCACACTGCAAACCATTTCGCCTAGCTGGATAAATACCTACTTCAGGAAGATATTCCCGACAAAGTCGAAGCATCCACGCATACAACTGCATCAATTTTCTACATACATAACACATCTACTTCATCCTGAACAAAAAATAGAACTTCTACACTTCATAACAGAAAACTGGGGACCATTCACAATTAATGGTACACTACGAAGTCGCAATCAACAACACCCAACAAGCTATACCACTGAGGAACACATAAGGATGTCCAGCCAGCACACGCAGGACGACACTCCTCCATTCACCTCAATAGCAGAGCAACCACACGCCATCACAAGAGCAGCAAATCATACCAGCAGCAGATATTTTTAAAAGATAAGTAACTTCATACTTTGTACAAAACCAAATTTATACTTATAATATGATTAACTTTATATATGTATAGATTAAGTTGTATTTAAATAATTACATTACTGTGTATTAGAAAAGACTACTTTTCATATAGAAATTCATTACATAACATGTACATAGCGGTTCAAAAAGAAAACCCTATACAAAATAACATAACAAATCAAATGCTGTAAATTTTTTTTTTATCTTTCACAGAACGCAATGTAAGGACTTTGAACTTCGAGGAGGGGTCGTGTTTCGTCTAAGCGACTGCCAGCGGGGTCTGTGGCGATTGCGCCAATTGCGCCAATTGCGCCGCGCAGTGCTTCGCTGCGCTGAGTACTTCGGCAGGCGCCATCTTGCCCTGCGCCGTATTCACAGCCCGTCTCCTATTTAAGGGGAAGCACAGCGCGCCCACATCATTCCGCTCATCCAGATCTCGAAGCTAGGCATCACGCTGCCCGACCGCTCGTCGTCGTTCAAATCGTCCGCGTTTCAAATTTACATTTATATTCATTAAATAATAACTCGACATTTCTGTACCAAGTAATATTAGTAAACATCAATTGTAATCATCATCTTGATAAATGAAAGAGTAAGTTAAATTTCCTGTTATATCTTTCAATCTGTCAACCATTCCTACCTGAGTAATATTTGATAATAATATTTAATCTATTGTATACGGTATCGCAATTGCTTGGTCGATCAATCTGTGGCTCAGCTGTCGGGACTATCCGAACAGACGGCCTCCAGGTTCGAACCAAGCGGTTGGGATATCATTTGGGTTGTATGTAGCTGAAGGCGGACAAACAGGTAATACCTACACGTCCAACTGACCGACCTTACCACCTCAATTACAGGCTTGCATATCAGCTCACGCTGGTATGCAATCGCTTCTAACCAAGTGACCACTCTGGCACTTTGGCAAGCTCTACATACCACAAATCTTCTTACCCCAAATATATATATATATATATATATATATATATATATATATATATATATATATATATATATATATATATATATATATATATATATATATATATATATATATATATATATATATATATATATATATATATATATATATATATATATATATATATATATATATATATATATATATATATATATATATATATATATATATATATATATATATATATATATATATATATATATATATATATATATATATATATATATATATATATATATATATATATATATATATATATATATATATATATATATATGGCGCGCGCTAGTGTCTGAATCCGGACGATTCAGCCCTATATAAAGACGCCTCAGACCGGGAGCGTTCATTCGATCTACCCTGTTCCAGTTGTCGCGGTCGCGCTGTCCTTGCGACCCCATAGTTTTCAATCCGCGTAATCATCGTATATTATTCTAAATTAAAATATAATTATTTATTAAGTCAACTATTTTCAATGTATTAGAGTCACTTATCCAAATAAATTCATGTAAGTAAAAAATATATAAAATCAGTGCACAATCTAAAGTAAAATCATTGATGATTTTTTAAAAAAATTAATAATAGACGCATTTTTTATTGGCAAATTGTAGAGGCATTTTAATAAAAATACCTACAAAAAAGGAATATAATACTCCGCATATTTTTTAAATATATGTTGTTTGTCTAAAATTATAACCGAATAGAAGGTAACGAGAAATCTAGCACATTTAACAATCATATCAAAATCGTGTAACAAAAATACCTATTATCAAGGTGATATTATTTTTGCGTTCGCATAAATTATTATCATGATATTTTGATATCTACCAATAATTCGGGTAGAATTAAATTTTGGAATATTTATCAAATCAAAATTTATTATTGTGTGTAGTAAAAATACTGCCGAAAATCGTCACCAAGCGTAATATTATTCCGCGTGATATAAAAAAAAAATACCCATCGAAAAAAACCGAACAACAATTTTGCCAGTGACGCGCATAATATACAAGAATAAAACCAAACAAAAAAATATTATTTTGCATTTAAAAAAAAAAAAAACACAATAACATTTTTAGCAACAAAGTGAGAATATATACTATATTGTAAAAAAAACCATTTGAAAAATAATATTTTATTTAAGCCATTTTTGTTAAAACCAAGGGTATAATTTAATAAATAATATTAAATACCTAACTAACTTTGAAAAATTACAACATAATCATCTTATCAAACATCAGAATATTTATAAAAACTTAAAATCATATTCATTAATTCGTGTCCAAACAAATTTATTTTAAATTAATCGTAAAATAAATAACATCGCAACAATATTTCGGACGCCACTGCATTCCCGAAATAACTAATCCCGCAAAGCGAGAAACCGTATCCCGAACGTCAGTTAACTCGCCGCGAATCTCGTAACGGAAATAATATTGTCATCTAGCATTAATACCCGGAGTTTCACAAACAACATTATATTATTTAATATTATTTATTTTCTGTAATAACTTGTAACTTTATTTCAGATTTTAAACTTATAATATTTTAAAAAGATATAATATTTAACCAATATCAACTTAATCAACGGCAACAAGAAACAAAACAACGCACTTCAAACAAATACAAATAGAACTTCAAAAAAAAATAATTTTTCGAAACGCGTATAAATAATTATAAAACAAATTTTATTCCTCTTTAATTAAAAAGAAAAGAAACAAAAGAAAAATTTTTAAGATTCAAAACTTCTTTAATATTGAATTTTTTTTAAGATTCAAATTATTTTTTAGATTCAAATTTTTTTTAAGATTCAAAATTTTTTTTAGATTCAAATTTTTTTTAAGATTCAAATTTTTTTAAGATTCAAATTTTTTTTTTATTTACAAATTCATTTCTAAATTGATCAAACATTATTTCATCAAGCAATTTCAAACATTAATTGAAATCAACTTAGTTAATTAACAAATACAATCGTCTACAAATAATAAAAATTTAAATTTAAATAAAATTGTATACAATGTCCTACGATAAATTAAGCATTATGGATCAAGATAATCTACATCAGACATCACAAGAAACAAGAAACGAAATATCTTCAGCAAGCATCAAACTACCATACGTATGGAGAGAGAAAATCCACTTATGGTTTTTTACGATAGAAGCGCAATTCGCGAACGCGAGAATCACAAAAGACGAATCGAAGTATAATCATGTTTTAGCAGCATTGGATCCTGAAACCATGTCTTGCGTCGCAGATATTATTCAATTTCCACCAAGTACAGAGCGCTACAAAAATCTAAAAATTAACATTATTGAACCGTCTACAAGAATCGGAAGAAAAAAGACTCACACATCTACTACACGGGATGCAATTGGGAGATAACACACCATCGGAACTATTAAGAAAAATGAAAAATCTCGCAGGACCAACATTAAACAACGACGCACTCATCAAAAGACTTTGGATAGAGAGACTTCCGCATAGAATTCAAGAAATCATCACAACAATTAATACTGACGACATCATGATAATCGCAACTACAGCAGACAGAATTATGGAGGTGAACAATAGAGCTGAAATACAATCGATAAATTTACCATCTACATCTTCAATGAATAACCATGCACATAACGATCCAAACACAGTTCAACTTCTTATTGGAATGCAGCAGCAAATTAAAATTTTGACTGACAAAATATTAGGACTAGAACTTCAGCAAAGGCAATCAAGACCATTTTATAATAATCAAGAAAGAGAACGTTCCAGATCAAGATCGTCTAGTAGAAACCGTCATAATAATTATAATAATAATTCTTATCACAACCGACAAAATAATAATCGAAATTATAAAAATAAAAATAATAATAATAAAAATTATATGCCTAATAATAATAATCACAACAAAAAGGAAGATATATGCATACCACATCAAAGATTTGGAAGTAACGCAAGATATTGTCAGCTACCCTGCACTTTCAATCTTCCGGAAAACTAAAACTGCGACAGGTGTGCGAGACAACACTGTCGCAAATGAAACATCGTCTCTTCATGCCAGATATAGTCGACGGCGTCAAATATTTAATCGATACTGGTGCTGAGATCAGTATAATACCGAGATATTACAAAAGTGACAAAGCAACGATCTCTACAGACAGCTTAATCACTCCAATATACGCCGCAAACGGAACAATGATACCAACATACGGTCATAAAGTTATAAATCTAAATCTCGGGCTTCGCAGAAATCATAAATGGAAGTTTGTAATAGCCGATGTAACAAAGCCAATTATCGGAGCGGACTTCCTTACAAATTATGATATTTTAGTTGATTTAAAAAGAAAACTGTTAATAGATAAAACAACAGGTATAACAACCAGAGGATTCATATACAAGACATCAGTCATAGACATAGCAACGGTGCAAGCAACATTAAAATTTAAAACAATTTTACAAAAATATCCGAATCTGACAAGAGCAAACATGACACCAAATGAATCGAAACACAACGTAACACACCACATTCAAACAAGAGGACCGCCTGTCACATCAAAAGTGAGAAGATTAAACCCGATGCAACTAGAGATAGCAAAAAAAGAGTTTGCATACATGGTCGAGCAAGGCATATGCAGACCCTCAAAGAGCAATTGGTCAAGCCCACTTCACATGGTTAAGAAACCAGATGGAAACTACAGAATGTGTGGAGACTACAGACGACTGAATTCAATTACCAAGCCGGACAAGTATCCGATACCACAACTCCAGGACTTTTCACATAAGCTCCACGGATCAACGATATTCAGCAAAATTGATTTGGCTAGAGCTTATAATCAAGTTAAGATGGAGGAAGAAGACATTCCGAAAACAGCTTTAATAACTCCATTTGGATTATTTGAGTTCACAAAAATGCAACCTGGATTATCAAATGCAGCACAAAGCTTCCAGAGGTATCTTCATAACATCACAAGGGACCTAGAATTTGTCTTCTCGTATATAGATGACATTCTGGTCGCCTCAAAAAATTTAGAAGAGCATGAAAAGCATATAGACATATTGTTCAAAAGACTATCTGAGAATGGTCTCATCATTAACCAAAACAAATGCCAGTTAGGCGTGGAAGAAGTCAACTTTCTCGGTTATAAAATAAATAAATACGGAAGCACCCCAATCCCAGAAAAAATCGAGGCAATAACAAGAATTGACCCACCTAAGGATGCCAAGGGACTCAGAAGATTTATGGGTATGTTAAATTTCTACCGAAAATTTTTACACAACGCAGCAGAAACGCAGCAAATATTATTCAATCAGCTCAAAGGATACAGCAAAAACGACAAAAGAAAACTAACATGGACAGAAGAGTTACGCAACGCATTTGAAAAATGCAAACAAGACTTAGTACAAGCAGCACTCCTCACGCATATAAACCCTTCAGCAGAAATGTCAATAATGGTCGACGCATCCGACAACGCCATGGGCGCGGCCCTGCAACAAAAGAAAAATAATGATTGGCAGCCGATAGCTTTTTTTTTCAAAAAAGTTTAACAATGCGCAAGTCAAGTACAGCACTTACGACAGAGAACTAACTGCCATATATGAAGCAATAAAATATTTCAGATCACAGATTGAAGGAAGAAATTTTTGTATAATAACGGACCATAAAGCATTAATTTTCGCCTTCACAAAAGTCAACCTCAACTCTCCAAGACAAGAGAGGCAGCTTGACTACATTAGCCAATTTACCACGAATATCCTACACGTGTCAGGCGAAGATAACGTAGTCGCCGACACATTGTCAAGAGTCGAAGAAATAGAGATCCCATCAAATATAGATTACCGAAAAATGGCGACAGAACAAATCAGTGATAAAGAATTTAGGAAAATTCAAGAAAAATCATCGTTAACGCTGAAGAAAATTTTAATACCGGGAACTACTAAAATGTTATGGTGTGACATATCTAATAATACAGTACGTCCGTACGTACCGGCCAGCATGAGAGAAGAAGTCATTTTGGCGACACATAAAATAAGTCACCCCGGAGCAAAAGCAACTTCAAAAATGATAAAGCAGAGATACGTTTGGCCCAATATTGATAAAACTGTCAAAAACATCATAAATAATTGCATAGAATGTCAAACGTCGAAAATCCACAGACACACCGTCACACCTTTAAAAGAATTTCAACAAACAGATGGAAGATTTAAAAACATTCATTTAGATCTCTTAGGACCGTTACCACCGTCCGGAGATTATACATATATGCTAACAATAATCGACCGATACACCAGATGGCCAGAAGCAGTGCCACTAAAAGATATGACTGCAGAAACAGTAGCAGACGCCCTCATGTATTCATGGATTTCTCGTTTTGGCGTTCCCACCTCGATAACAACAGATCAAGGCCGCCAGTTAGAAAGCTCCCTATTCAAAAAGCTTACAAGTAAATTGGGCATAATACATAATAGAACTACCGCATACCATCCACAGTGCAATGGAATGATTGAACGATGGCACCGCACGTTAAAAAGTTCAATAATGGCAGTAGGTAATACGTCATGGTCGACTTCACTACCAATGATACTCCTAGGTCTCCGCGCAGTAATCAAGGAAGGATCAAGTTACACGCCCGCAGAGATGACCTACGGTACAACACTCAGATTACCTGGCGATTTTTTCGAAGACAGACCACCAGAGGAACCAGACACCTATGGACAGAGACTACAAACAATGATGTCAAAAATTCGCCCCATTCCAATCTCAAATCATAGCAGATTAAAAACATTCGTGCATAAGCAGATGAATCAGACAAAATACGTCTTCCTAAGGAACGACGCAGTGAGACGCCCTCTTCAGAAACCTTACGACGGACCTTACTTAGTGCAAGAGAGGGATGATAAAACAGCCACTATAAATATCAAGGGAAAAAGCAGAAAAATTTCATTAGATCGTCTAAAGCCAGCCTTCTTCCTAAATGAGAGTATGGACCCCTGCGATGAGATGAACAACAGACAAGCCACTTCCCCAGAGCAGAGAAGGATGTCTATTCCGCAGACTAACAACGCCACTACGTCAGAAGCCACTTCATCACAGCAATCACACACAACCACCAGAGCTGGAAGAAGAGTGTACTTCCCTGAAAGATTCACAAGCTACAGATTTTATTAAGTTAAGTAACGTATATTTTTTTCTTTTCATATATCTATGAAAATATGTATAATTTATGTAAAATATGTAACACAAAGTGCATTCGTTATAATATAATATAACTGTTTTATTCAATTTGTAGCACCTCACAGTAAAGTGCATTGAATAAAATAATATAATTAATTAAAATATTGTGTATAATTTAATATGTAAAAAAATCACTTACAAGCTCATAAGTAATGAGTAATTATTTAAAATATTGTGTATAATGTAATATGTAAAACTAAGTACTTATAAACTCAGAAGTAAAGAGTTATTAATTTAAATTTTATGTACCTATATGAAAACCAACTCAGAAGTAATAACTAGTTAATTTATTTATTTTTTGATACCAAGGAATGTAATTATAAAGAATTAAAATTGTATTGGAAAACTCATACAGCATGAAAGTATGCTATATTTTTTCCATTATTATGTCAACATAACAAAGAAACATTTGTATTTAAACCAAACCAAAGAAATATTTTTTATCTCATCCCAAATAAAAAAAAACTTAATTTTTTCCTCATGTCGAATCAACAAATGTTTAAAAAATTTTTTCCATTGTTACAGAATGCTGTAAGGACTATAGGGGAAGCAAGGATATCGAATCGACTGGAAAGGGGGTGATATGGCGCGCGCTAGTGTCTGAATCCGGACGATTCAGCCCTATATAAAGACGCCTCAGACCGGGAGCGTTCATTCGATCTACCCTGTTCCAGTTGTCGCGGTCGCGCTGTCCTTGCGACCCCATAGTTTTCAATCCGCGTAATCATCGTATATTATTCTAAATTAAAATATAATTATTTATTAAGTCAACTATTTTCAATGTATTAGAGTCACTTATGCAAATAAATTCATGTAAGTAATTGCACCAATTATCTTTTGATTTCTGCCATCTAATTACCTGTGTTTTACTGTAATATTAAATATCTATATGTACGTAGTGCTGTGTTAGGTAAGTACCTACACAGTCATTACAATACCTTCGCTTGGGGATAGGCCAACAGGTTGAAATACCTAAAGCCTATATAGACCGGCATAGCCTATCCTGGGTGAACACCGACAGGTTATCTAACTTGATCGGCAGCACAACCCAGTCCTCGGTAACCAAGGTCAGGTAACTTGGTATCCCGAGGGCCCAAAGCCAAACAGGTGACGAGAGTACACCTAAAACAGGTATATATATATATATATATATATATATATATATATATATATATATATATATATATATATATATATATATATATATATATATATATATATATATATATATATATATATATATATATATATATATATATATATATATATATATATATATATATATATATATATATATATATATATATATATATATATATATATATATATATATATATATATATATATATATATATATATATATATATATATATATATATATATATATATATATATATATATATATATATATATATATATATAGCTACTTTTCCGGGCTATCCGCTCGTTTTCGTCCTGAAAAGGACGGTTTTGCCGACGTTTCAACCGAATATCATCGGTCATTATCGAGGCTGGTCGGTTCGCAAACGTAGACACGGTGCGACTGACCCGGTCAGTCTACGTCAGTCTAGACTGACACGGTAAATTTTTAAATTTATATTTAAACATATATATATATATATATATATATATATATATATATATATATATATATATATATATATATATATATATATATATATATATATATATATATATATATATATATATATATATATATATATATATATATATATATATATATATATATATATATATATATATATATATATATATATATATATATATATATATATATATATATATATATATATATATATATATATATATATATATATATATATATATATATATATATATATATATATATATATATATATATATATATATATATATATATATATATATATATATATATATATATATATATATATATATATATATATATATATATATATATATATATATATATATATATATATATATATATATATATATATATATATATATATATATATATATATATAAAGAATGAACGATGAACGACTGATTAAAAAATATACAGGGATGCAGGAGAGAGTAGTAGGGTCCGCCCCAGAAAAGGATGATATGACCATGTGAATGATATTTTGAAAGAAGGAAACATAAGAAGCTCGAACTACTGATGAGAATGTATAAGATTATGCATTGATGTAAAGAAAGCCATGAATGCGTGCAATCATAGAGGCTTATGGCGCTTGGTTCTCCCTGCTTGCTCCGATAGGGACATGGCGTGATGGTATGTATGTACATATGTACAAATATAGTGTTGAATTGGTCGCATCATAAAACTCAATAAAAAAAACACACTCTAGTAAAACGAAATAACAAAAAATCTCGTGTAAAGAACTGTTCGTGGACCAAAGTTTGTCTCCCTCTATAAAATAACGAGATGGTTCGTTAAGTTGACGTTGGGTACCGCTACGTCAACCTCTACCTCTACCTCTACGGTTGGTGTTAGGGGCCATACGATACTCAAATGGGCGAACAGAGAGGAGAGGCTGACTATGGCCCTAACTCCGGGTCTGGGGCACAATCAAAAGCGCTCAACTCGTTATCCAACTGAGGCCCACTTTGACTGAGAACACATCCTCAGGGCCACCATAAGGTAACACTTTACAGAACTAACGTAAGGGAAACTTTAAATTGTTGGCGTTTCAAAACACACAATGAATGTGTACGTGACCACCATTAAAAATAATTATACTGATTACCAGAGCAAAAGGGTTGACGCCGAGACAAATTCATACCATCACAACTATCCAATTATCCCGGGATAAACCGAGAGAATCGACCGCCACAAAATTCTATCTTTAAATGAATCCAACGCCTCATCAACATTCGTGCATCGTCTCATACATGTTCGACTTTTTTCAAGTTTGTTACATTCCCCTCTTTCAGAATTCGTTCACATGGTAGATCTAACCTCTTCTTGGACGGCCCCGACCTCTTATTCCAATTCCTGTCCGCTTTTTATAATGTTTCCTTCGTTAGGCGTTTCGTACACATTCTGCCCACGTGGCCAAACCATCTCGATGTGTTCGCATCCATTCTATTGATGACATCTTTCTTTATTTTATATTCATTCTTAATCTACTAATTTCTTACCTTGTAATATATCATATTGTTAATATATCATTCTCAGTAATCTTATTTCAAATAGGTGTGTTTGGCTCTAATGCGTCTTCTATCATGTCCCGACTTGGACATGGGTTAGATCTGGTTAGTTAGAAAAAAAATATTAGAAATTATTAATATTTTATGGACAAAGAAAGTGCCCAAATAGATCCGGCCCAGTGTATTTCCAACTTTTTGCGCTAAATGGCAATACAATATGCTTGAAATCACTTCACCATGTTTTATTATATTGCTCTTGTTAACATAATGTCTGTTAGCGGTATGCTTCATATACACTAAGACGACTTTTTATCCGGACTTTTGTTATGGCTAAAGTCAATAAAACCTTTATTTAGTGCGAGTGGATGAGTTGAATCTGAAAGATATTGAATGTTTGCCTATGCTGGGAAATCATTAATTAATTGATTTGGCTCCCAGCGAACGCGAGGCATGTATATTTTTCATAAACACACCATCATATTGTGTCGTGAAGATGCGGTATCTGAAGATAAGTAGGTAATAATTCGTCTTTTCCGGAAAATTTGGAGTGCCTCAGGGATCAACACTCGGACCTATTTTGTTCATTCTTTAGGTACATAAAAATCTAGATAATTTAATTCAAAATGAAGTATTTGATTATTTAGTTTCGACGACCACTTCTTTTTCAAATTTTGTAATTCCATGTACAACGCATCGATAATGTCGCTAAGTGGATGTCTTGTAACAAACTAAAATTAAACACAACAAAAACAGAGTTTATGCGGGCAGCTTCACCACGACGACAACACGATATTTAGTATTCCGATTAACATCAACGGAGAAACAATCGTGCCGTTTGCTAATGTCAAATTCATGGGTGTATATTTGGACAATATGCTGTCACTTGATCTGCAAATGTTAAAAACGGTTCATCTTTTTTCAAATAGGACGTCAGCTGAAAAACATTTGTCGAAGTTTGCCCAAGACTAAGAAAAATTCTCATAAACGCATCCGTCGTGTCTCGTATTCGTTACTGCAATGGCATTTATGCTGGATTTCGTATCAGCTAGATAGATTACTGATGGTATTTAATGCAGGGGCAAGGCTCATTTTATGGTGCGGAAAATCGATATCACATAACTCTACTACTAAACGAATTGTCCAGAGCGAGTAGACTACAAAATTTTTTAATGGTGTTTACCTGGTACTACAATACATTCAAGAGCTTTGTCAGAGATAAGAGCTATCTGGGAGGCATAATATCACAATCACAGAGTAAAAACTCCCAAAAGAAGCTGGACAGTGCCAACAAAGCGCCCCATTATAAACCATTCTTTAGTGTATGTGGTCTCATAAAGTGGAATATATTGCTTCCAGATGTCCGCAGAGCTTACTAACAATAGCATTGTAATGTAGAGCAACATAATGGCGAAATATAAGCGCCCTTGGAATGATACTGAATCATTTAACGGCGTTATAGATATTATTTATATTATTATTCAGAATGACTGGTGAACCTCATTGCTGAACTTAGTGAGATGATATATTTCCTGTTGCATTTTAGAATACCCGGCTATTACGGGATATCACTCTAAAACAACGGTAATAGAAATGAGTGGAAGCACTATTCTAAGCTGGTGCCTCATAACGGAAATCAAGTATTATAAACAAAAAAATATTTTTCCATATGATTAATATAAATATTCGGGTAATTCTGATAACTTTATATATAAATTCATTTGTCATCCAATTATTGTGTGATGTGTGGGCAGAGCAGGGAGCTGGTGGTGCGGGTAGGAATGGAAATTTTTTATATTTATCTATATGTATTCAATTACTAGTTTATTACTGACAATAAAGTAAAAAAAAAACTTCAAATGGTTGACTCCATTCCGTCAAAGTAAAATGGGTCATATTATGTGTTATGTTCAAAAATGTCAGATAATTTATAGAGCAAAAGTTAGCGACTGCTAGACTTAAGTCTATAGCAGGTAACAAGGAATGGATTATATTATGAGATGCTGAAATCACAATTAAAAAGTGTGAATCTCAGAATACAGACGTATATAAACTGCCTAGCAAAAAAGTGTGAAATACCAGGAATAGAAAACAAGTTCAACATCTTAGTATTCCTAGATCTGACAGCCAAAAGAAGTCTACGCCATTCCGTTCTGTCAGCGCCCCTCCATGTCTCCAATTGACTACGACCAAAGAATCCAGGTTCCTCTAGGTCCATCCGTCTCAAACTACCTAACAAAAAAGGCCAAACAAACCTGCTTTGATTATGTGTAGGTAGGTACTATTAAAACAATAACGCAAAGAATTTCATTATTGCAAAACTCAATATAAAACATTTTCAGAACATTTCATTTGAATTTAATTATCAATTAACGTCAAAACAATGTTGGTTGGCTTGGTAGGTATAACAAACAGAAATGAATTATATGTAAGGTACCTACTCGTAAATCAACTTTGCAACAATACTTTCGTATGAACATTAAATAATTCTACCTTTAATTATATAGTGAAAAAAAATCTGATCCGAAATAATGGGCGACAAGGAGTATTATGTAACATCTCTGTACACCTTCCACCACCGACTTTCAGTGATATAAAAGTTTAATTTTTATTCGTTATTTAATTTTTAATTTTGTAATTTTGTAAATTAACAAAAAAAAAAGAACAGTAATAAGAATAATAGTAAACTTTATTTAGACGTAAAAACATATAAAAAAATTAAGACATCTAGTTTAAATAAAAAAATATAAAAATACTTTTTAACAGATTTTTAATTATCTCAATAGAGACGAAGTTGGAATATTTATTGTAGGAGAACTGGGAAATCAAGGCACCTACAGGGCTTACGACCTGTCATCGGCTGGTTTACGTGATCACTTTATGACAGGTCGTAAGCCCTGTAGGTGCCTTGATTTCCCAGTTCTCCTACAATAAATATTCCAACTTCGTCTCTATTGAGATAATTAAAAATCTGTTAAAAATATCTTTGACTCCCGACAGGGAAAAAAATCCAATGTTTGCGCATATGCAATAATTAAAATATTCGAATACTTTTTATTTGTAATAAATAAGTATCTTAAGAGTATGACAATTAATTATGAAAACATCATGTAAAACTATGGAGAACATTAATAGTTTTTAACTATTTATGCAGCACCTAGCTTACGAAAGGTGACAAGACTTGTGTTTTTTTTTTATGGTGGTAAACTATTATACATTTTGAGACTTTTATGGTATAAACTATTTTGTGTAGGTACATGTTAATCTCGTTTTTGGAAGTCTAAAATCCTGACATCCTCTCGTAGGGAAAGTGTGAACATTGATATTTAATAAGATATTTTACTGCATATATTTTGGAGGCATATTATATCTTAGTTTGAAAATCATAGTTAATGTGTTGCTTTATTGTCATTAATTTTAGTTTGTTTAACATTACGTTTCTTGGGTATACATTACATTTTAAAATTATTTTCATTCCCATATTTTGAAAAGTCTGTAATTTTCTATTTTGAGTTTCATTGCAGAGGAATGCGACACAAGAACAACAATTTAAATGGGAAATTACAATCGAATTATAAATCAATCTTGATGTGTGGAAAATAACTTTTTTGCCATTTTTTCATAATATATTCAAAGATATAATAAGAATAATTATATCTATAAATATAATATAAAGAACTTTCAATAAATTGGAGTGATAGGGAACTCATTAAAAGGACATTATTGGTGAACATTGCGCAACCGCATAAAGCGATCACGTAATCCAACCGATGACAGATCCCTGTCATCGGCTATAGTAGGCTATATAGTATATTATGTTGAAAATCTTTTCCCCAGTGCCCTGAAAAGATAAGTCTTTGAAAGAATGAACATTTTGTATTTACATCTTAACTCTATAACATGTGTTTTTTTTTGGAAATATAAATTTATTAAATACTTTTCTTTTAAAATTAGGTTTAGTAAAACCCTTTTTTATTTTTTTATTGTAAGTGAAAAAAAAGCTACAAGGCCTACGAAGTAGATTTTTATTATTATCGACAGAGAACATAAAAATAAACAATCTGATTTTTTTTATTATTATAATATTATATTACTATTCTTGCTATTAAAAAATTCAAAATTTTACCTTTTTTCTTCACGGAAAAATATTGTCCCTCACACATTGGGTCATAATATATACATTATACATTAGAAGGTAATTTAGTGTGCATTTTTGTGTACATCCGTATATCCAGGGTATACAAGGGACTTAATAATCCCACTTATTCTCTATTGAGATATTAAAAATATTATCATAAAATTCACAATATTGCTATCCCGTTCAAAAAAGACCGATACATTAAGCCATGAACAATAGGTACAAATGATAAGAGGTAGGTACATAATTATTGGAAAGTGGTTTTTCCAAAGTATGGTATAAAATACTAAGAATTATTATGTCTTTTTGGCCGGCGATGTCCAACTAAATTAAGTAAGTTTGTGTGAAATAATAATGGAGGAATTATGTTCCACGAGATAGGAAATGTCAACCGTGTTGGGAATGGACAGGTTTTTACAATGATAACTAACCACCTCATTTCGCATTATTCAAACATAATGTACATACAACGGACTGATCTGCTATACTTCACTTAATGAGATCGCTACGTGATTGGAATTATTTTAACCCTTGAATGAAAGCGTTGTGAACACAGATAGCCCCCTCTATTATGTTTTGTTATAGCGGAAGCTTGTGATTCTGCAATTTTTGGGATTTCATTATATTAATATGTCAAAAAGTGCAAATTATGAGTTTGTGTGTATGAAAGATAGTGCACTAAGAAATTGCAGAGTGTATTATACGAGTTTCGTCATGATGTTTTTGCTTTAATAGTGTATAATGTCTGGTGTACAGTATACAAATAATTTCGCATCCTCTGTTCAAGATTATCAACAATGTCAATCGATTCAAATCATGTGAAAATCATGTTTATAGGGTACATCAACTTAAAGGTGATTATTTTTCCATAGATATAATATATCACTCAGGTATGTAGAGTACATCAACTTATAATTAATTAATTTTCCGTACACACATATCATGTAGGTATGTAGAGTACATCAAATTATAGTTGTTTATTTTTTTATAAAATACACGTATTAAAAAAACAATAAAAATACAGAAAAGACACAGAATAAAAAAAATATTGTTTTACCGGAGTGCAAGCATTTGTGTTTAAAGGAGACATTTTAAAACAAAATACTATATATACATACCTACAGAATTATTGATATACAAAATGAAGTGAATATAATTACCAAATCAGTCTATTTTATTTTTTCTTTTGAATTAATTATATTCAGTTGCCAGTATCAAATCTGTTTCAAGTTGATTGAACCACACCACCCCATTGTACGTGTAGTGGTGCTGTGCAAAACTTGTATGTGTATTGTACCACACGTAAAAATGCACGGTGCGACCTTTCTATGTCTTTATGTATTTGAAATAGTACTTTTTTTAATAAATATTTTTGAAACGGCACATGAATATTATGAAATAATTGCAAAGTTGGGTAGTCAGATAGTTTTTTATTTAAATTTATTTTTTTATTTTTAATTATCCATAGAAAACGGTTAATAAATTCTTTAAGCAGCTTCAAAGCTTCAAAATGCTCAAACGTTCTAGAATATTGAGAAGAAAAATATTGTGTTTACTAATTTACGTAGTGGAGAGTTTAGTATTGCCTACTCGTTTACATAAGTGAACAATTATTTTATTGAATAACATGATGTAATTAACGCTTAGTAAAATAATTTCAAGAGTCATCGTTTTAGAAATTTTGAACGGTAAAATATTTGCCAGGTTTTGGATTTGCGATCGAATACACTTTTTAAAAATATTTAAGCATAACTTGTTGTCCCCAGTTATCTGATGTCGGTCAGTGAAGGGTTAAGTCCCTACAAAGAATTCAGTCATCAAGTAAATTAATTAAATGGAATCACAATGTAAAATGTATGGTTCTCTTAATTGGACCAAGAATTATTTATAATGTTTCTTGATTGGCCACTCTTGTTATTCTTTATTTTCCTCAGTAATACGTGGTGATGGATACTTGCATCTAAGTACTTTACCACTTATTCGAAACAAGGAACTTCATCGTTTCTTAGGTACCTAATTATTTTTCTCTTCTTATAATCATTGGGAATGTGTACTTCTATCACTAGTTGCATGTAACATAATATGAGATCCAACTGTCGATGGCTATAGTACCTACGTATTGTTGAAGAATACGTGCCAAACAATAAACCCTTAAATCCAAATTATATTTTCAGATATTTACATGTATGTCAAGATAGTCATTTTTTGTACCCCGAATATGTAATAGCTCGATGGTATGTATGCATGTATAGAGATTAAGTATCAAACTATTAAGACGACAATACAAATAAATTCGACATATACAAATATTGCTAAAAAATTGAGAAGTACTACTGTAATTTACATATTATTTAATGAAAATTAAATTTTCTAGTTGGGGTGCTTCAGCGTTTCTCGATAGTTTAAAAAAATGGAAATATTGGCAGTTAAACACATAAATTTTAGATGGGTCGATGGCAGAGCGGTTAGCGCGCAGGGCTAGTAATCCAGTGATCGCGAGTTCGAATCCTGCCTCGACCGATTTCGTTCACCTATAGAACGAGCATTTATTTCCATATTTTAGGGAACGTAGGAAGATGTATATGTACTTGTTTAAGAAGGACATATACATTTTTATTAAAAAAAAATATCACAAACAAAATGTTTTATTAATAAAATTTTTTGAGAAAATCTTGAACTTACTAAATACTTATGTAAATATGGTTTTGTGAATTTGTATTTGAATATATTTATACCTATTTTCAGCGTTCTAGCTTTTATGGTTTTTGAGATATATGGAAAAATGAAATAAAAATGTTGATAAGCCCTGACTGGAAAAAAAATTAAAATAAAATTTGTAGGCCTAAAATTTTCTATATTAGCTCTGTGAATTAAGCGGACCAAAAGTTATAAAGGGGACGACGACGACATAAACACACTAAATGTTCTACTTCACATTCAAAGTCATTCCATATTTATAACATATATGCTGCGAAGCCTCTAAGTTGGTGTTTTTTGAATGCGAAGTTGAAAAATTATGAAAAATTAAGACCTAGCCATGCAATTCTCGTGGATCTTGGCTTGAAACTATGTCGATATGTTAAGAAAAATAAATTCTCTTGAACAAATCGACAGTTGGATTAAATATTTTTGATCTCAGTAAAGTAATGTTCATGATTGGAATCGATGGTTCGATTTAGTCGCAAATCGCAGTGTGACAATTTATAAAATAATAATATTTCATAATTACAATCAAAAGAGGATCAAAAGTGTCTTCAAGTTTATATCCAGTCCCTATTAATATGTATAGTACAAAATAATCCAATAATTCTTCTTCTCTGTGTGCCGTATCAGGTCCCCCCGACGTTGGCGATCACTCTGGAGAATGCCTCTCTGTCCTGCGCCATTTGGACCAGCTCTCCTACCTGCGTTATTCCAGTCCACTGTCGGATATTGCGCATCCAAGACATCTGCCTTCTCCCTACTCCACGACGACCCTCAATCTTGCCTTGTATTATCAGTTGCAACAATTTATACTTTTCTCCTCGCAGAATGTGGCCCAAATATGATATCTTACGAATTATATCTAGATAATGTAATACCAATTCCTTTGTTAAAGCAGCAAAAAATATGTGCATACAAATACAATATTTAGGCTTTAAAAGATCAGAAAGGAGGTACCTATAGGAAAGAGACAAATAATTTTAAGCACCCATATTTTTCGTTTTATTATACTTTTTGTTTGTTATTATATAAATACTGAGTGGTCTCTGTGGTGTACAGTTTTGTAGGTTTTCTTTCTTATATTAAATAAATGTATTATTATTATTATTAATTAAGTAGAAGAAGGAGATTTTCAATGGATTATAATTGATACCAAGATTGCTATTGTGAATTGACAGTTTGTGTTATACTATTGTTTTCATTTTGTTATTTTATATGAATTACTCGCCACATGTCTTATTTTTGTTTCCGACTACTAACAAAGCTTCTTGATCATGGGTTTTATGGTTTACTTTGACCGAATTGTAATATGAATTGCCACAAAAAATGGCCTAAATGTACAGTAAAAGTTATAGGATTTCACATTTTTTTGTGACAAGTCACATCACAATCCTAGTCACAGCACGAAACTAGTATATTAAACAAAATAATTGAGTAAGGTGGCTATAATAGGTTATATACTATATTTTGTTTTTTCCCAAGTATACCCTCAAAAATACGTCTTTGAAATAAAGAACAGTTTGTTATTACTGTTATGATGGTTTTATTGCATGAGTTTTTTGAAATTTGAATTTGTTAATTTTTTTTTTTTTTTTTATTAAGTTTACAATAACATATACAAAATATAAAACAAACAAACTATATAGAAAAGATTCACAGTAAGACAAAACATATTTACCCTTTACTAGAGTGCAAGCACTCGTGTGTAAAGGAGACAATTTAATACAGAATACACAAAATATTATACATACATAATTATTATCTATACAAAAAGAAGTTAATATAATTTACATATCAGTCAAATAATAACTTTGATTTATTCTATATTTTTTTTTTTAAATCATTATGTTCAATTGCCAGTCTCAAATCTGTTTCAAGTTGGTTGAACCACACCACCCCATTGTACGTGTAGTAGTGCTGTGTTGTGTATGTATGTGTTAATGGGGTACACAGTTGACCCACTATATTATGTCTATCACTCGCCACACGTACAAAGGCATGGTGCGACCTTCCAATGTCCTTATGTATTTGAAATAGTACATTTTTTTTATAGATATTTTTAAAAGATGGCACTTGAAAATCACGAAATAGTTGCAAAGTTGGGTAGTCAGATGGTTTTTTATTTATAATTTTTATTATCAACCTTTGCGTAATTTCTAGAGGCAAAATGGATGTTTTATACGCCCCCCCCCCATGCAACAATGCCATATTGCATTATTGAATGGGCGAAAGCGTAATACACATTTTTAAGTAATAAATAATCTTCTTGTATAATTAGTTTTTAGAAAAACCCTTCTTATTTTTTTACTGTAAGTAACTAAAAAACTACACGACATATGATTTACACCTTTACTTTAATCGAAAGAGAATATGAAAATCTACCGGATGAGTTTTTTATTATTATAATATTTTATTTACTATTCTTGCTATTTAAAAAAATTCTAAATTTTACCTTTTTTTCACGAAAAAATATTGTATATCACAGATTGGGTGATATACAATATTTTTTCGTGTTTCGTACATTAAAAAGTAATATAGTGTGCATTTTTGTGTATATCTTTATGCCCAGGGTATACAAGGGCCTTAAATACGGTAAGTACCGATTTTGGTGGATCATTTATATTGACTAAAGTATAAAGTATATAAAAATCATTAAATGCCACGGAGGTCATGATAATAAACACGAATTTACCGTTCATTCCTTATAAGTGTTTGTACTTAAGTAAGATGCATTATAATCAGAGTAAAGAATTAGATTCTTGGTCTGCGATTATAATTAATACAATGTGTCGTAAAAAATGTCGTTATACAAATACTGTTTATGGTATATTTATGGACAAGAAAAAACATGTTGGATTCATTATTGTTGACGTCCATATTGGGTGACAGATAGTTGAATAAGAAACATATTGATTTATCTCATCGATCAGCTGTAAAACAGCATCAAACTAAAACACAACGTGACATTCATAACGACAAACAGGTAGACTCATATATCGGGATATTTGCAGTTGTTTTTAATCCTGTATTTAACAATGGTCATTCTCGAACTTGCAATCATGTCAACGAAGCAGTAAACCATCAAGTTGACGATGTAGTTATTTATCAAGTCAACGATGATAGTTTAGTAGGTAGTGAATTTCATCAACGGTATTTTTTTTTTTAATTCTTCTTGCTTTCCACCCGATATCGAGTGATATAGTCACTTATCCTAAGTAAGCCAAACATTAAACACACACCTACTGCAATGTTTTTCTTACTCTTGGAAATATTACATATCTTTTTCTTCAGCCTTCTGTCCTCCACTGCTGGATATAGGCCTCTTCCATACCCTTCCATTTCCTTCTGTCGGTTGCTGCTTGCAGCCAATTTTTACCCCTCACAGCGGCTGTGTCGTCGGACCATCTTTTTTGAGGCCTTCCGACGCTTCTTGTTTTCCCAAGGTCTCCATCTTAATTCTTTAGGAGTCCATCTTGTGGGGTCTTGTCTTGCAATATGGCCCGCCCATTGCAACTCCAATCTTGCTACGCGATCCATGATTCCGCTACTCTGGTTCTCTTCCTAATTTCCTCATTTCTTATTCTATCTCTTAGGCTTATACCAAGCATGGATCTTTCCATGGATCGCTGTGTGCATTTGAGCTTTTCTACATTTCTTTTTGTATGGGCCATGGTCTCCAATGCATATGTAGTCACTGGCAGTATGTTTCATATGTTTTTCTTTTCAGACAGATCGGAATCTCTTTATTTTCTAGGATGTGTCATATTTCCCAAAAGCTGCCCAACTTATTTCTATTCTTATTGTCAGTTCAGCCGTTTGTTTTCTATTTTTTTTTCTTTTTGTTTTTTTTCCTTTTATTTTTTTCTTTTTCATAACATATCTATAAAACAAAATATTGAAAATAGCGTAAAATGTGCTTAAATTAATAATTCCTAAATCAAAGGCGGTGAAATTATAAGACGGTTAAACAATCAGTTCAATATTATCTTAAGATATTATATAACTTCATATGATAGTTTTATTCATGATATGGGTAATAATAATAATAATAAACACTTCCTTGCACCATGCGCAAGTGGCCAGTTTATTGCCTTATGGCAATTTCTTCAAACTAACCAGTGTTTCCAGCTCAGAGAAGAAATTAATTTAGTAATCAAATGGGTTTTGATTTCACTATTTGACTGGACTTGCCCCCCAGGTCCGAGAAATACGTCAACGGCTGGTTTGTGTGATACAAACCAGAGCTTGCGTAACCAATTATGATTTTTTTTGTTTTGTTGAGTTCCCTTGGCAATCCAACTGAAATTTGTATAAAGGTATGTTGTGCAATGCTTAAAAATAAGGTGAAATTATCATCGCCATCTATGGGAACGATGACAAAACTTTTCCTCTAACGCCATCTATTAAGAAATTGTTAAAAAAAATCTCTCTAACGATGGCGAAAAAAGTTTAATTTATTTTAGCTTTATTTTAATACAATAGCTTATATTACACAGTAATAATGGGTTCAATCCTGAAAACGCCTTTTAATTTAAAGGAAATATCAAGTTATTATCGCAATTAAACTTTCATGCACCAAATAGGCTTACTAGAAAGACACATATATGTAGGTCACCTAATTGTACATATATAGAACGTGTAGTAACTACAACGCGTTCTTTAATGAAATAGACCTTTTCAATAACTCTTTAAACGGATTTAGGTGCTCAATTTCTAGGTTGCTGCTCCGCGGTTAGGTGGTGTACGTGTGATCCCCTTTTTCCTACTTTTCTATCCTACTCCCTTCCTCAAAACCACTTCTGTTTGTGAATATAATAATGATAATATTTGTAAACTTAATTGGTTCACATGTCATATTATGTAGGTTAGAAAAAAGGTGAATTTAACTGTCTGTTTACACAATAAATTAAAATAAATAATTTATAAATAAAAAGCCTTTTATAGTGTTTCACTTAATTACTAAATAATATCTATTTTTATAAAGTGAACGGGTTCAAGGAGTAGGAAATATCAAGTTATTATCGCAATTAAACTTTCATGCACCAAATAGGCTTACTAGAAAGACACATATATTTAGGTCACCTAATTGTACATATATAGAACGTGTAGTAACTACAACGCGTTCTTTAATGAAATAGACCTTTTCAATAACTCTTTAAACGGATTTAGGTGCTCAATTTCTAGGTTGCTGCTCCGCGGTTAGGTGGTGTACGTGTGATCCCCTTTTTCCTACTTTTCTATCCTACTCCCTTCCTCAAAACCACTTCTGTTTGTGAATATAATAATGATAATATTTGTAAACTTAATTGGTTCACATGTCATATTATGTAGGTTAGAAAAAAGGTGAATTTAACTGTCTGTTTACACAATAAATTAAAATAAATAATTTATAAATAAAAAGCCTTTTATAGTGTTTCACTTAATTACTAAATAATATCTATTTTTATAAAGTGAACGGGTTCAAGGAGTAGGAAATAGAAAGTTGCAAAGAAACAAGAAACTGGTATCGATATGAGTAAAAAATAATATGTAGGATAGTTTCCCTAACAGATATTTGTAGTTTGCAAGATACGTTTTAATGATGGCTAAAACATATAAAATAGTTTTCTTTTAACTCTTCTACGGACAATTCTTGGTAGAACTTCATTTCAAATTATAAATAATAAATTTAAATAAATTAAAATAAATTAATAATAATAATAAATGAAAAAATAAAAAAAATATTTAAATTATTATTAATTTAAATAAATTTATAAATAAATTTGGTATGGTAAAATAAAACCAAAGTTTTCAGTTCTACTAATTTAATGACACTGACTAGTTTCGATCATCCAGTGACCATTTTCAAAGTGTGAAAAAACAAGAGGTGGTTGGTGTTTATAAAATGTCTGGTAAAGGGGTTTGCAACATTTTTTTTCGTCAGTTCAATTAGTGTTGCTAGAAAGAACTGACAAAGAAAACTAGCAAACAAAGCGGAGCGTACAAATATATGTATTATGTATCATACCAAATTTATTTATAATATAAAATAGATTGGGTTGAGGACTGAGGACAGCAGATAGTCATTTGATTACATAGCCAGAATTCCGATTTTTTAATCAAGATTTTTTTCAAATTCTCTGTGTTCCGATGGGAAAAACTGATTTTTTGGAGTGGGTAAGATGAGATGAGGAGATAATAGATATTAGATGTGTGTGTGTGTGTTATGGATAATCTTATGTAGGAAGTAGGTAACCTAAGTTCTTCCATCTTGCATTGACTCGTTCACAGCAGTGGATGTTGGCCGGTGGCCTAATGAGTATTTTCAGTTGAGCAATTTCCCATTACGGCGGTCAGGTCCGGCAGAGGGCGAAGGGCGATAGGGGGCGCTTAAGCCAAGGGGAAGAGTTTTATTAATCAAAAAGTCAATTTCTGCTGCTTTTGTAGATTAAGATATTAAATTAATTTTTGGTTGAGTACTTACATAGGTAGGTAGCCACTGTTTGTTTCGCCGCTTTTTGTTAAACTTTGAAGGTTAATTCTTCACAATATTCTTCACAACCTCAAGGGGAATTTTCAATTCGCATTTTTTAAGGTTATTTTTTTATTGCAGATTATCAACTAGTTTCATGCTGCGATTGATTGTATTGAGATTGTATCATCACATTGTATTTGTGTGTACTTTGTTCTATGTGCTATGTACGGCGTGTTTATTCTACTTTATCAATTATAGACTAAAGTACTCACTCAATTCGAATGAGTACCCAAGCTCAGAACGGCACATCTTTTACGTGAAGAATTATCAAGTTTTCGTAATAAAATATTTAGAGATAACTTAACTTGATCATATAAACAGAATGGACGGCTGGCGCCTGAGATAGGTTGGTCATATAAACAGAATTGACGACGACAACCCAGTAAAACGTTTTACCCTCTCCACACCACGATGATAAAGAAGACCTAAACGCTGATATATCCATTCTGAAATTTAAATAAGAAATTGAAAAACAGGCTACTGAAAGGCAAGAATGGAAGAAACTTTTAAAATCAGCCAAAGCCCTCCCAGGAATGCCGCAGCAGAACGGATGGCAGTGGAAGAAAAATCAAATGTATTGTTTATATTACTCAAAAATATTTGAGGACGTAGGTATAGGTATAATAACATACTTGTTGAAAGATAGAAAAGAAGGAATGTATAAGTGAAATGTTATGTTTATGTGTGTGTGAAATGAGAGAAGATTGGGTAGAAGTGAAATGAAAATGGTTACAATGTTTTAATAACAATTCCAGGAGCTTAAGGGTGTTGGCAGAATGTAACAGTTTAGTGAAAATTGTGCAAAGCACAGGTAATCCTTAAGGAGAATGGTGGGGGTTGGAGAAGGGTGTGAGAGCGGGAAAGTAGATATGTGTAGGAGTCGTGGGAAGCTGATACAGGAGTATCTAACTATTGCTATTTAATTTGCAGTTTCATTGATAACCTGATTTTTTTCCAAAGTCCACATAAAATAATTGACGACGTATATAATCATTTTGACACAAACTGTAAACTTTTACTGTGTAAAACAATATGGCACATAATATCAAAAGTCAGTTTCGTTTTTGAATACAGATGCAAAGACCATAATTTTAGAAACCTTTAAATAAATATAAATTGTGTGTGATGCCAGTAATAGCAAGAACTAGATCATGGAAATCAAATTTACCATTATCATAGCCAAAAATGTCTTTACCAAAATTAATGGGAAAAATAAGGTAGTGTGTAATCGCACTCTATTTAAAGGTTTTAACAACTTTTATTAAATGGTGGTTTAATTCCACACATATTTTGACAATAATAAGGTTTTAGAGATGCGCTTACATCTAGAAAAGTGTCCTGGAGACACACAGTCTGAACTAAAACTGTTCTTGAGAGTTTGGATAGCATCATAGTAATGTTGAATCTTAAAATAAATCTCATAGTCATCTTAAAATAAGTGTAGAATCAATTGACACATGATATAATTCACTAGGTTTATAGGACCAGGAGAAACATAAACTTGTTGGTTGAAGAATCTTCAATGGTGATACAATAGAAGCTGAGACTCGAGAATAAGGTTGATAAAAAATATCCTAGAGTACAAATTATACGCCAAAACCAATATTTTTTGATTAATCAATTCCAGGTTTATTGCTGTACAAAAGTGTGATAATTTGGATAAGAAATACAGTGTGTATATTTCTATCAGAATCGGATGTAGACCTTTTAATTTTCAGTCAGCATCCCTCCGAAGAGAGTGGGGTAAGGTTGGCCACCTCGCAGGGAGGGGTGAGGGAGGTAACCTTCTAGGTCCGAGGGTGGTTGTGGGGACTGTTGGTTTCTCGGGTATAATTGGCCCCCCTCCAATTAGCGACTTGTCCGGTAAACACTGACCGGATCAATTAATTATTATGTTTACACAGGGGTAATGTTGCGTGCAGAACG